>VIAB01004431.1:59780-88106 GCA_009801035.1 Oophaga pumilio | reverse complement strand
TTAAAGGCACAATAAAGGTCACGTTCTCACCCTTTGCTAGGCCAACAAGCTGTTCTTCCAAAGCACAGAAAACCTGTACTTGCACACTGCTGCCACTAGGTGGGGAAAAATATTGTAAGATTCTTCTGTTTAGATCAATGCCCTTTACAATGTATTAATCAGTATAATCAGTATTTTCTTTTAAGTGGTTGCTTACATTTTAAGGAAAATATGCTAATGAATTAAAAACTGTGAAGTTGTTACATTTTCTTCTGTTTATTGCTGATTTTTTCATAAAAAAAATAAAAAACAACAGTTTAAAATTTAACTGAGTATGCAATAAAAAAATAAGTAATTGTATTAATTTGCGTAAAAATATTTGTGCCTTTGGGAATTGTTTTAATTTCTTCTAAATTCAAGAAAACCATTCAAGTAAATACGACTGAATTTCACACACAGCCCATTTTCTAGATATAAAGCTACCATTTTAATTAAAGTTTTCTGGTTTTATCTCTATAAAGTTAGTGAAAAATAAAAGACACCAGTGACGTATGGTAGAAATGCTGTTTTATTATCAATATAGAAAAGGATTTTTTACAGGAAGAGCAGTAGCTTCCGCAATGGGCTATCTGGAACAAAAGCAAAAGACACTAGTGTTATAAATGGTATATAGTAGGTTGGGACCCTGCTGTATATTTTACAGACATCAGTTTTTACCTGTACATGATGGTAAAAACAGTGATAAACATGGACAGATGGCCGAACATTGGCGTCTTTCTTCCTTCACTGGTTTTGAAGTTCTGAAACTTTTTGGAAGTTCCATACAAGTCAGTGGAGAGAGCCACGTACGTATGGCCTCCTCTCCATTCCCAGCAGTACAAAGTGGGACAATGGTCTCAAGAACAATGTGGGTCCCATAATCACATCCCTCCCTGCCTACTAGTTCCGTTTGCCGGAGAGGAGGGTGTGATGTGCGCTCCTGATGATTGACAGTTTGAACCAGCGCCATGGTCACGCCATCCTGGTCTTAACAGTGTGCTCTCCAATGGGCTTTGTCATCTGTGCACATGGGATAAGCACAGGGCCCCTGAAACTGTCCAGATCTAGCTTCAGAACTCTGCTTGCAAGTGTACCCTCTTTTGCCTGGGAATCAGGCCACCTCTGATATACTGCAGAGGTGACCAGAAACCTAGGCAGCAAGAAGTAAATGATGAAATTGCAAATCCCTCCATTCTTGAAAATAGAGAGAAAAATATTTAGACTTGAGAGTCCTCAGTGGTTGATACCTTTTAATGGCTAACTGAAAAGATGGTAACAAATTGCAAGCTTTCGAGACTACTCAGGTCTCTTCATCAGGCATAGACTAATACAACATCTGAAGAATCACATATTTATACACAAAATAAAATAGAATGAAAATAGAAATGAAAATAGAGAGAATTTTGTAGTGGTAGATAGCAAAGTTGTTTATCTTTACAAGCACTTTGCAATTTTACTCATAAGAATTTGAAACAACCTCTCTAACTTTAGCAACCAGTGCCAGGCAGCTGCTACCAAGCCATATAAAATTAAAGGATCTATCTATCTATCTATCTATCTATCTATCTATCTATCTATCTATCTATCTATCTATCTAATATCTATCTATTATCTATCTATCATATTAAAGGATGCATCTATCTATCTATCCATCTATTTATCTATCTTTTTATCAACCTATCATCTATTGAGAAAACAAATGAAGCAAAAATGCTGGCATTGGTGCCAGCCCACAGGCTGCAACCCACCATCCTTCAGTACAAAAAATAGCCAAAAATGTGGGAGAACTCAATAGAAAATTTCACACGGCCAATAAATACATTGTTCTGTGTGTTATACATTCAATACAATGTGAACTTTAGACAATTGCTTTTGACATTCCTTAGAAACATTAATTAGCCCCGGTAATTGCCGCCATATTTACTCCCCTGGAGATAGACCTGTTGTCAACAGTCTTTGCCTCCATCTGCTGGATTACTCCAGTCTTTGATCAATGAATGGGACCTTGCCTGCTGACCATATTGCCCACCATCCCTGTTCAATGTGATGTGTGTGTGACGACGTGTATGTTGGATACATCCGTAATTACTGTGTACATCATTTCTTACAAGTTAAAAAAAAAAGAGCCCATGACAGCCGACAGCTTGCTCCTGATGGTGTGAAAGATGAAAAGCTTTTCTTGGTAGTTGCTGTAGGCTATCTCAACTCATCCTGGTTCTCCTCCCCTCCTTTTTCTGCTGCTCAACAGACACGCTCCACCTCAAGCTCTAGGGCACAAGCTGCAGCAGATGAGGAATGGCTGTAAAGAGCAACCAGTAGCTGCCTGTATGTCCATGTGACCAAGTGTGTCAGCTGTCAAGCAGAGCAGAATGTCATCAAGTAATTACCTGCCTACTTGCTATCCCCACAGGGTAAATATGAGACACCGAGAAAGACAGTTGAAAAGAGACACAAAAAAAAGAATCACGAAAACAAACTGGAAAAACTTTGGACTTAAGTTTTCTGTTGTCTGACAGTTGGAATCTGCACGTAGTGAATCACAACTGGCTGGCGCTTCCTAATGCATCCAGGCCAGACACGCTTGTAACAGTCCACAAGGATCAGCAGTTTGGCCTTTGTATATAATAATCCTCTATTGATATTGCTCTCAGTTTTAATTGCAGGTATTTAGATTGTTAGCACATAGCATTTCGGCTTCCTGCTACATCTTGTCTGACTTTATATAATGGCTGAATTATTCTACATGCACTGCTAAAAAGTGACTGTAAATACTGTACATCTGTCTATATAGTAACAAAAGTCATAACGTCTGTTTTCAAATACTCTATTAGGGCATTAGAAGATAATAACTGGTAGTCCGCCATTTGTAACCACCATCAGTTAGCCACAAAAAGCACAATGATGGACTCTCAGTTTTCATCTTTTCTATCTACAGATGAAGAAAGTGCAAAGTTATATTTTTATAGCATTTATCTATTGCACAGTGCTGTACAAAGATTGTCAAAAGGCCTGTCCCCAATGAGATTCACAATCTGCTTTCCCAATTTTAGATACACACTTGGGTCAATTTTATATGAAACCAATTGGCGACAGTATTTTTTTAGAGTCTGGGAGGAGACCCCATACAAACTCCATAAAGCTGTTACCCAGTATTATTACAAAGATAATATGATTGACAACAGTGGTGTAATTGGAGTCTGATGGGCCTCCACCTGCAAAATATGGACCTGGGTCTCCACCTGCATGTTGGTAAGATGTATGGACCTTTGAATTGTTCTAGATCTTATGAAAACATGCGTGTCCACCTCCCTTGTAATAATGTCCCCCATTCTTGCACCTCTGTGTAATAATGTCCCTCATCCTGGCCCCTTTCTGGTATAATGTCCTCCATCTTGAGCCCCTTCCTGGTATAATGTTTCCCATACTGGTCCTCTTCCTGAAATAATAACCCCCATCCTCGACCCCTTCCTGTAATAATGTCCTGCATTCTGGTCTCCTTTTGTTGTGCCAGCACGAGCAGCTGATGACGTCACTGCCATGAGTCACACGTGATGGGCAAGCCAAGGTCAGCTGCCAGTCTCTGATTGGCCAGTGGTGTGCATTGTGGTGCAGGGAGCTGGCAGGATGCATATCCAGCTGAAATAGGCACTGACGTCGGTAAGCCCCCCTCTCACATGGCTCCAGTCGTGGTTGCACCCATTGAGACCGTGATTGTTACGCCACTGATTGTTGAATTTTTTTGCAGCGCCACTGTTGGATAGATGAAGAATTACACAGTATTCTAAGTTGGAATCAATGGACTGTTCACAGGGTCTCCCTCATGGTCCTTCAAAGAGAGACCCTTTGTAGCTAATCTCTGCGTTAACCTACTGTAAGAGATTTCATTTTATTAACTGCTGTTCCCTAATATACTGCTAGATATAAGCTTTACACCAATCAATCTCTTTAAATAAGACATCCTTGGAACGTTGACGATCAGTTGACTCTTTTACGCAGCACCCTTTTCTCTTCATCTGTTACAAGACTAGTAAATGTCCCTATTTTGGCCAATTTTACAGATCAATTAAAATAATGTTTACATGGCATATGGTTTCTTCAGGTCACAGTGTGAGAAGTGAATGGACAGTAGTGGTCATTATAGCCTTAGGAGAAAAGGAGACAATTGAGGATGACACAGTAGTAAACTCACCACATGCACTAAGAGTATGCCAGATTTAAGGAGCAAATACTTGGTCACAAACATAATGCACTTTCTACAATCTCCAGATGGACAAGTTCACATAAAGTTTACAGACTCTGGGGATATATTACCCATTATCGGTGCAGGGACTTGTTCTTTAGAATGTAACTTTTGTCAACCACATGAATAAATAATTAGATTGTCAATTTGTTAAAAGGAGGAATACAACTTTTTTCCTAGTTCTTCTTTTTCCCTTTGGGTTTCTTGATTCATACCTAAGAACTCAACTTTTCTAGGCCTAAAAGGTCGCATCCATATTTCATATCAGTGTTTAATGATTTCATTACATCTTCTCCTTGCTCTTCATTTTACAATACCAACACAATATTTTAATTGTTACACCAGTGGCTTTCATGGTTGGACCATTGGGGTTCCACATCAGGGTTTATAGTGTTCAACAGACAATTTTCTGAAGAAGAAAGCAGATTTATTATGAAGATGACTTCGGGTCTAAGGAGGAACGTTTCTCCTTTTGTAGAGTGCCAAGCTGATGTAAGGGGACTTATAGGCCATGCAATGTTCCTCTGGGAAATGAAATATGCATATTTCCTCTTTAGACAGGAAGAGAACTGGAACTCCTGCACAACCTATTGGATGTACCATTCCTATAAGTCAATATTGACCCTTCAAACAGCCTTGCTATATGATAAAAAGCCAAACCAGACACTCAATTTGCAGACACGTTTTGGTGTGTTCTAGATGAAGTAAAAGGGAAAGATGATGATGGGGTAGTTTGTGGGGAAATAAGTTCATGACGCCACCTGTGGTGTTCAGTAATAAGATGGCCGACGCTGCAATTCAGGTCCACTGGGGCGATTGGTGACGCAGCAGAGATGTTACAGCTCCATATGGGTTGATCTAAGCCCCAGGGAAGTTATAGGGTTAAACATGTTGGTAACGGTTGTAGAGCAGGGTAGGTGATGCAGTGAATTAATCTGAGGACACAGCAGGGTGCAGTCTTCACACTTTACTCACAGTTCTTAAGTTACAATCCCCAGCTGGTGTGCTGTGTCCTCTGGGTAAGTGGTTCAGCAGCTCTCGGGTGGTTTCGGGAAAACTTTGCCAGAGCCCCCTTCTTATGTTCCTTTCTCTGGTCGTCTCTCTCAGCGCCGGCTCCCTCCACTCCTGCCCTGCGCCTCACACACAGTGTCCCAATCCAGCAGCCTCAGATCCTGTTGGGCAACGTCCTCTTGGTCCCCTTGATCTTATATGGCTACCTTTTCAGCGAATGTGTGTGGAGTTGGCTGTCGCACATACAGTTACTACAGCCTCCGGTTTGCTAGCTGAGTCATACAGATTCTCCACTAGTCTGGTGCCGGTCCCCTACTGCAACCTGGTCGTCCCTTCTGACTCTGGTTAGGCTGGATTCGGGTGCAACAGGTGGATTCCTCACTTTCATCGCCCCTAGGATTGCTTCTTTCTATCCTCAGGAGCTTCTCCTCTAGCTCACAACTTCTCCACAGCTCCTCTCAGCTCCTCTCTTCCTCTCTGACTGACAACTCTCCCTCCAACTGTCACACTCCTTTCCCGCTCTAAATGTGGCTCCTCCCCCTAAGCCTGAGGTCATGTGATCTGTGTTGGATGCACAAATGCGAGCACTGGCTGGTGCCCCCTCCTTACCCGAGAGCTAAGTACCACACCTCTGGCTGAGGTGCAGTACAGTTGTTTTGAGGAGCCCATGATGCCACTCTTCAGAGGAGATTCAAACAGGAGAACAACTTGCAAGTGGCCACTTTAAGTAGCTTTTCTCATGATTGCATACACCTGGCTATGAAGTTCAAAGCTCAATGAGGTTACAAAACCAAAAAAAGTGCTTTAGTAAGTCAGTAAAAAGTAGGTAGGAGTATTTAAAACAAGAAAATGATAAGGGTGCCCATACTTATGCACCTATCAAATTTTGTTTGAATGCAGATTGCACATTTTCTGTTAGTACAATAAACCTCATTTCAAGGCAGAAACATTACTGTGTCCAATAGTTATTAGATATATCAAACTGAAATAGCTGTTGCAAAAACACCAATTTTTATAAAACATTAAGCTTAAGATTAATAGGGGTGCCCAAACTTTTTCATATGACTGTACATGGTTGATTCAGGGGAAAATAGATACGGCTAGATACCCTAGCATTGCAGCAGTGGGTAACCCTTCACTAATTGTACAGATATTCTTGATAAAGACCATCTGTGAGTATAAATGTTTGACATAATCTATTATTTACCTGCTGTGCTGAATCAAATAAAATTTGCTTAATTTTGCAAGCAAGACCTATCTTTAGTATTGATGTCGATGATAAGATTTCCACTATCTTCCTTGGAGGCAACGATGGCTAAAAGTAGAAGACAATGATTTCAAGAAACATCTTTTAAAGCATATAGTCTTCTCACATAATTCAATCAGCACGACAGAGTTATATCAGCTGCCTTGTCCTCGTTAATACTTTTTCCTGAACTAACAAGATCACTGAAATGATGTGTCATTTTGTGGCAGGGCATAAATTAATTGGAAACAAAGTTTTAGGATTAGAAGAGTAGAGTGTGCCATAGCTTATATAGTCGTATGAGTTTTTTCATCTATTTTTAAATTTTAGGATACATTCTCCTATAAAAAAAAACTTGCTATAGATAAATAAGCAATGTATTTCTCTAGATTAGTATTGTGGTATAATATGCAGCTACAAACAGGAATACTTGACAGGTCTTGCATATGGATGTCCTACTCTAATATTTGTAATGTGTAAGTGCTTCTCACAAAATTAGAATATCATCAGAAAGTTAATTTATTTCAATTCTTCAATACAAAAAGTGAAGCTCATATATTATATAGAGTCCTTACACACAGAATGATCTATTTCACTGCTTTGTGGTAAATGAGATGCCTTTTGTGTTCCAAAATGGTTCTAAATTATCTCAACGTGTTTCGGCACCGGACATGTGCTTATCTCAAGGTAAATAAACAATAAAGCACAATATAGTTGGCTTTTTACCATGAAAAAGGCGCTGGTCCTGTGACGAAATACATTTGTACGATACAGGACTATATTGGAACACGAAAGGCTTTTCATTTACCGCATTCTACGTGATATTGTCCTCCTCTCCGATTAATCATCTGGAAGAAGCTTTTCTCCTCCAACCACAGGGATATACCAGCAGTTACACATGTCTACAGGTGTTGCGCCTTCACACATCACCATCAGAAAAGAGCATTCTCCCACCTTTCACTATCCTTACCAGGTGATACTGCTCTATATGTGTGCGCTTTTGTCCCCCTAACAGTTTTTTTTAAGTGCCAGAACATGGCATTCAACCATTGGAAATAAAGCATCATAATCTAGGACTGAAATCCCTGTCTAACAAGAGTCAATAGACTTGCATCATCCCATGGTTCATCGTAATTCATAAGGAATCGGCAACACTGAAAAAAGGAGCCATGATCCATTGGTCATCTGAGACATCGTTGGTAAAATTAAGATTTGTATTAATAATTTAACCAACTAAAATGGTTTCACTCACTGAATATGGCACTCACTATTTATGGTTTGGTACAATATTGTGTAAGTTATCTAGAATATTCTGAATAAAGGTTTGTAAATGAATTATAATAATCATCATTGGCATGATATTCAAAATGAAAAGATAAATATATATTTCAAATTCACATATTACTTCCAGTTAATGTGGTAGATGTATGTATTCCTTCCTGGGATCTTTACGTTGAGGCTGCACGGTTTGCTGAAATGAGTAGACTTGTCCCCTGTGAGACAGGATTGTGTTTCCCAGGTAATGAGTATTTGACCAACACTAGATCAAGCTTCAGGGACACCCTTTTGCAGATCATATGACTGAATCTAATTTTGTTGGGTAGTTTTGTCATTTCTATTTCTTATCTTGCCTTCCGCACACCCCTGCTACATTTCATTCCAAGTATCCCACGTCAGCGATCGGGTTACCCAACCTTCACAATGCACGTTCATCTATTATTCAGCATGTTATTGTATATTTTAGTGTACAGTCACAACGAAATAACACTAAATTGCTACTTTGCAGGCCCCCTTGATTGTACGAGCGCCATGTATTGGAACAATAATTGGTTATGTTTTGCTATAATTGATTGTGAATTTCTGAAGCAGAAGGGTATTCTGTGTGCAAGGAAGAAACTGTAAATCATCATTCTTTTTTTATTCATCATGAAAAATATATATTAAAAGGCTTAATATAAAAACAAAGTAAATATCCAAAAATATAAAATTTTACATGTATCCAATTATATAAAAATCCAATATTTATTATTATTAGTATTAAATATAGAATTATTATGTTATTTTATTATTTGCTTCTCGCCATTCTCAAACATCTTATTCTTTCTTCATGTACTTTGATAAAATTTTAAGTTGGCCATTAATGGAAAAACCCACTGTACTCTAATCTAATTTTTCCTTCAAGTATCCCAATGTCACATACTATATGGGCAGATATTGCTAGTGATGTACACCATAATAAAGGGGAAGAATTCATTGACTTGAAGCCCCTCACTCATCTGGCAAAAATAGAAGAAGTCAGGAGGAAATTAACATTTGACAAACACATTTAATAAATTCTTCATTAACTTTATGAAGATACTGCAGCCTGATGGACACTTTAAATAGCGTCCTATTTACTTATTATTTCATTATTAGGTTTTGTGTTACTAAGAAAAATGTAAACATTCTCAGGACTAGACAGTCTTAAAATGCACCATTTTTTCGCTTTGGATCTGGCTGGATGATAAGTCTAGTGCATTCTTAGAATCTTTTGACAAACTTCATACCACTTATCAGTTGGCTTACTTTGTGGTACTTTTTAATCTCTTCCTGTTTCAAGTCTGGTACGGGTTTATGGTGCAGGCTCAGGAGCTAAGCCTGCTCCATACACCACTGGTGACAGCTGTGCTATACAGCCAACACCTCAATCTAAGGCTGGGGTCATACTGGTGTCGATTTACTCATGCGAAGGATCGTCTCAATTATGCTAATGACTCTCCAATCAAACACTGATCCGAGTTTTACCCAAGTGTCAGCTAAGTGTTACCAATTGTCTTGGATTATTATTATGATTTATTATTATAGCGCCATTTATTCTATTGCGCTTTACATGTGAGGAGGGTTATACATAAAAAAGTACAGTAATCTTAAACAATACAAGTCACCGACTGGTACAGGAGGAGAGAGGACCCTGTCTGCGAGGCCTGACAATCTACAAGGGATGGGTGAGGATACAGTAGGCGAGGGTAGAACTGGTCATGCAGCAGTATGGTAGAATGAGAGTTCCTGCAGGTTGTTTGCTTGTTGGAAGAGGTAGATCTTCAGGTTCCTTTTAGAGGTTTTGACGAAAGGTGAGAGTCTGATATGGTGGGGTAGAGAGTTCCAAAGTAGGGGGGGATACACGGGAGAAATCTTGTATGCGATAGTGGGAAGAGGAGAAACGCAACTGTGGGAATAGGAGATAAGAGGGGAGTAGAGAAGGAGATATTGTGAGGATCGGGGGTTGGTGGCAGATAAGTACAGGGAGACAAGGTCACAGATGTATGTGGGAGACAGGTTGTGGATGGCTTTGTATGCCATGGTTAGGGCTTTGAACAAGTGTCTCTTGGTGATTGGGAGTGAATAAAGGGATTGACAGAGAGGAGAGGCGGGGAATAGCAGAAGGACAGCTGGATTAGTCGGGCAGCAGAGTTTAGGATAGATTGGAGTGGGGGGGGGTGCGAGAGAGTTAGGAGGCTGCAAACAGGAAGTTGCAGCAGTCAAGTCAGGAGATGATGAGAATGTGCAATAGTGTTTTTAAAGATACTTGGTTAAGGAATGTGCAGATCCGGGAAATATTTTTGAGTTGGAATTGGCAGAAAGTGGAAAGGGCTTGGATATGAGGTTTGAAGGAGAGATCAGAGTTAAGGGCTACAAAGAGGCAGCGAGCTTGCTGGACTGGGTAGAGTGAGCAGCCATTGACTTTAATAGATAGTCCTGTTAGGGGGTTGAGTGAGATGGGGGAAAGATGATGAATTCTGTTTTATCCATGTTAAGTTTTAGAAATCTAGCAAAGAAGAAAGATGAAATAGCGGCCAGACATTGTGGGATTCTGGTTAGTAGGGAGGTGATATTGAGTGCAGAGAGGTAGATCTGTGTGTTGTTAGCATAGAGGTGATACTGAAAGCAGTGAGACTCTATTAGCTCTCCCAGGTGTAGATGGAGAAGAGCCTAGGTCCTAGAACTGAACCTTGGGGGACACCGACAGATAAGGGCGAGATGAGGTGGTGTGTGAGTGGGAGATGCTGAATGTCCGAATTGTTATGTATGAATAGATCCAAGACCGGGCCAAGTGTGTGATGCCAAGAGGTGAGACAATCTGTAGTAGGAGGGAATGATCCACTGTGTTGAAGAAAGAGGACAGGTCCAGGAGGAGGAGGACAGAGTAGTGATGCTTGGATTTTGCAGTTAGTAGGTCATTGGTGACTTTAGTTAGGGCAGTTTTAGCGGAATGATGCGATCGGAAGCCAGATTGTAAGCGATCAAAGAGGAAGCGGTAGGAGAGATGGGAGGACAGCTCAAGATGGACGTGTTGTTCCAGTAGCTTTGAGGCATAGGGGAGAAATCACATGGGGGCAAAAGCTAGATGAGAGAATGGTAGCACAGGTGAGGAGAAGGTAGAGAACATAATTTCTCCATCTTCTCCATTGTCTGAGTCGGACTACACTTTGATGTCATGTGAGTGCAGTTGAATGTTTTAAATGCACTCATAGTCTTAAATGGGTCCACGTGATCTCATTTACGGAGCCATTCGCAGCATGCTGTGATTTTTTTCATGCTTAATCGGCATGAGAAAAAAACGTCGATCTGCACTGTCCCATTATATAACATTGGTCTGAGTGCCATCTAATAAAGCATCGCTAAGCACTGTTCCGATTTCTACGCTCGTGTGAGCGAGCCCTAATAGCGGCAACTTGAGCTTGCTCAGATAGCTACTTTGATGACACTGTCAATCTATGATAGCAGTATTTAATTGGTTGAGATCTATGTGGATCAAGAAATTGCAGGTTGCTGATAGGTTAACATAACCTACCAATGGTTCCGGTTGCCATCATCTTTGTGTTACCATGAAGCCCAGGATAGCTAAAAACTAAGAGAACGATAAATCACTCCCTTTAAGATTTTTTAAAATTAAATCAGTGTATATGTTTATGTAGTGTAGTGTGTGTGTGTTATTATACTCCTCTATCATCCCCTATCGCCACGTTCTTCGGGATCCAGCATTGTTTTACTCCTCTGGTTAGTGATGTCACCGCTCTGCAGACTCTCCACATAGAGCACAGTGTGACACGGAAGTGTCTTTTACAATGTAACCCTATGAACAAGGCTCCATAGTCTCACATTGTAAAAGAGTCTTCTGGCTTACACATAGAGCATAGAGTGATCCGGAGTGATCCAGAGAATCTGAACAGTGATGACATAACTTCTTCATGGGAGCGCTTATTTAAGGAAAAAAAAAGCTTGAAAAAAATGTTTTTAATTAAAAAATTAAAATAAAACATATTTGGCATTGCCATGTCTGTAAAATTCGGGCCCTATGAAAATATAAAATTAATTAACCTAAACAGTAAATGCTGTAAAGAAAAATGGAATTGAAATGCCAGAATTTTAGTTTTTTTGTCATCTAACACCTGAAAAAATGAAACAAAAAGCATTCAAGCTGTCATATGAGCCCCAGAATAGTACCAAAAGCCAGAAAAATAGCTAAGCTATCAGTCTTTTTTTTCACCCCACTTGAAATTTTCTACTATTTTTCAGTACATTATATGGTTAAATGAAAAAACATTTCCTCATATGTCTTTATCAACAGGAAAATAAAAAAGTTATGGCGGTTTGAAGAAGGTGAGGATGAATAAAAGAGTGAAAATAAAAATTTGCACAGATGGGAAGGGGTTAATTTGGCACAATTTGAAGCATGCTGGTACATTTTAAAACATGCCTTTTTTCCTAAAATATTTTAAGCTCTATTGCTGAAAGAGCTGCAAAACCCATAATAAATAGGTTTAAAACAACATTATGGGATAAAATGTGCCAAATTATTAAGTTTTTTTTTCCAAAAATCAAATTGCAAGGTTATTGATAAATCTATCACATATTTATGCAAATGAGGTATTCAAACATTAGTAAAAATGGTAATTTGTAAAAATCTCAAAGCTAAGACCGCCACTGATTTTAATGAATGGAAATATCCCAAACTAGAAACACGATATTTTTTATTTAAGCTTTTGTGCTAGCTTACATTTCAAGTAGATATATTTTATACATATAAGAATATTTAAATGGGTTTCCAGAGTTATGAACATCAAACATAGACTGAATGAGGACCAATCCAGACAAAGTTTAAAAAAAAAAACTATCCCCCCATCACCTCCAAGATGAGCACACACCAGCACTCAACATGCCAGCAACTAGAGATGACGGATTGATCCATGGTCACCAAGTTCGAGACAAATTTTCTGAAATTTGCAGTTCCATAGGAATTTAAACATTTTGAGATTTGGTTTGCGATTCACCCTCCCCTCCAAAAAAAAACGTATTCGACACCATTTCTCACACTGCTGAAGCATCAATGAGGTGGCTAATGTCATTATACGTGGCTGTGCTGGCTTAGCCATAATGCCCTGCAGCAATGACAGGGCTGGCAAGTTATCATACTTTGCACATTAGTGGTCATTCAGAGATCAAAGTTCTCAATGGAAGACAGTCGGGCACAGGATAGGCAGTTTCTACAACACTGGGTAAGTGGAATGTGCATATTGAAATCTCTCCATTTTTGGAAAAATTTGGCAAACCCGGCAAATTCGAATTTCAAAGGATCTACTCATCTCTAGCAGCAACCATCATTTTGATCACATAACATTCTAAGGTCAATAACTGGTAGCAGACATTAAGAACTCAACACTGTGTGTATGTGTGTTGGGGCATTATGCTGTGGGGGAATCATACTGTGTGTAGGGGAATGTGGGAGTATCATAATGTGTATGGGGCTCTGTGGAAATATCATACTGCTTGGGGGAGTATGTGGGGGAATCATATTGTGTGTGACAGTCTCTGGGGGGCATCATAATGTATAGGGGGACTGAAGGGGCATTATATTATGTGGAGAATCTGTTGGGGCATCATAAGTGTGGGGTGGTCTGTGGGGGAAATCATGCTGTGGAAGTGGTCTGTAGGAGCAACTTATTTCATAGAAGTTGAGCTCTGAGACCATTATACTGTTTGTGTAGAGCTCTGGGATATCATACTGTGTGGCTGTTGTGGCATTATACTTTGTGGAAGGCTGAGGGGGCATCTTTTTTTGTGGGCAATAGGGGAGTGTACTGTGGGGACATTATACTTCATTTGGGGGAAATCATACTGTGTGTGAGGGTACAGTAGGGGCATCATACTATGTGTTGGACACATTATACTGTGCAGGGCCATGGATTGTGAGGCATCTTACTGTATGTTGGCAGAATCTACTGTAGGAGCATCAAACTGTGTGTGAGAGAATGTACTGTGGGGACATCTTATTTTGTGGGAGTGTGTGCAGCCGGCTGTAGGGATCATACTGTGTGTGGGGCCGGGGGAATATACTGCGATGTTATTGTGGGAATTTATTATGGGGCATCATACTGCATAGGGAGCATCATTGTGAGTGTGGTGATCACTGTGGGGCCATAATGCAGTATGGGGTACTGTGGGGTTGCAAGATAACAAACAGGAACGTGGGATGCAGTGACGGATGGGAGGCAGAGCAAGGGTTAACAGGTTTATTAACAGGGGAATACTCCATGCAGGGAGGTAAAGGGTTAAACAGTGGATTAAACAGAATAAAAGGCGAAGGATATGGTGAAGTGGAGAACAACATTTCAGATAATGGCAGTTCGAGAGCATGTGTGTCAGGAAGTCCTTAAACTGCAGCTCTTGCTGCAAACTCAATAGCGCTGGCAACGACTGGCGCGGTGTCCGTTCCAGGAAAACACTGTAGCACGATGGTCTGTCTTCTGGCGGCAGTGGTCGGTCTTCGGGAACCTTCCATTGTCTCTAGTACATTTACTGCAGTGGCCTACAAGGGTACGGGCGACGGTACTGCGGTACTGTCTGAGCCCAACGTGGCTCCACAACTATTCTTCACTGATGAAGTCAGGTCACAAGTGTCAGGGCAACTACTCGCTGCCAACGGCAGGGCGCAAGTGTCAGTCTCGTATTAGGTCCCTCTTGGACAGCGTGTGTGCGGTACTTACAGTCACATAGTGTACGGCACCCGGTTCTCTTTCAGTCACTGGACACACACTGCACGTCCCACTCTCCCTGGTCTCCGCTGTTGGTGGCGGCCGATTCTGGTCTGCGTGTCGCTGGTGCTCCCTGCCTGGAGCACTCCTCTCTGTGGTTGCTGCAACACCCGACTCGGCTCTGCTCTGTGTGCATGGCTCTGCACAGCTCTGCTCTGCATGGCTCTGCTCTGCATGGCTCTGTTCTGCAGTGCTCTCTCTTTGGACTGCTTTTGGGCACACTACTTCCTCAACGCAGCAGTCCCCTTCCTTCAGGTCTGCTGCAGTACGGCCTGTCGCAGCCCCGGCACTCTCTGGTGGGGGAAGCAGAGCGAGCTACTGCTGGCGCCACACTGACTTGTTTTGCGTGCTTTTTTCTTTTATTCCTCCGCTGCTGCGCGCACTTTTCTGGCTCTCCCCGCCCCCCCTTGGTCAGGAGGAAGGTCCGGCTCACTGAGGCTTCCCCCCGGGAACAGTGGATGCAGTCTCTCACATTCTGAACCCGGCACGTAGATACCCGCTGTCTGGTCGTCCCTCCCTACAGGGTCATCATATTTTGTAGTGGGCACTGTGGAAGATGGGAAAGGTGGAGGTATATTTTTAAATAGTGTGGTTTTTCTACTGTGAAAATAGGCTTGTAGAAGTGTCCATAGACAAGAAACGTCTGAAACCTGCTGTCGTTTGCCTGTACTCCTCTTACCTGATTTTTATTGCTTGTTATGAAATAATGGAGAAGATTTTTCCATATTATGGTGAGTGCCATAATCTTCACTTTTACTAATTGTGACTTCCAGTGACTTTTTGTAAAATGAGTATCACTGACTATCTCTACTATGTGTATGCACTAGTGCCAAGCAATTTCCTTTTTACCTGTACGCACCTACTACATGTTACATACACACACTGCATATTAGACGTACACAATACATGTTACATACGCACACTACATGTTACACATACACACGCTGCATGTTACGTTCACACTTCATGTTAAACACACTGTAGATTACACACACTGCCTGCTGAACACACACTGTATGTTGAGAGCACACACACGCTGCATGTTACACACAGACTGCGTATTACACATACATACTACATGTTACAAACACTGCATGTTACACAGATACACTGCATGTTACACACACACACCTTTGTCACTCGACCATGATGTCACCAAAGGAATTTCTATAACTCTAACCTTGGAAATTACACTGATAATGTAGGACTGGTAAAATTAATGCAGACTCTGGCTTGTAAAGGCTGGAGGTCTTTTTGAGGTATAAGGCCCTGGACATGTGACAACTCCCCCTCACCTTCCTGCTTCCTCATTGCTCCTATTCTTCAGACTAAAAAAGAAGCTCGAAGTGCATCGCAATGGGGCTTAATGCACAGTTCAGCTCTGTCCATGAATTACAAATTCTGTTATGCCACTGTCCTGTGTGGGGAGATCACTGTGTACATCCAAATGCAATAAGATGTGTCATTTTCATGGAATTGTGTTAAAGCGAGATTGCCAATAATTTTTGTGCAATACTGATGGCTGTGCGCATTAATTTCCCAGCTCTTAGAGTGATAGGTGATAAATTGCTGATTTCTAGAGGTGATGTGACCGCTGAAACGTACCCTGAGAACGAGTCTCCAAAATGCTGCCACCACTTCATTTACTGTCTATGGAACTGCAGGAGATAGCCAAATAAGCAGCTCATCTACGTCCAGCAATCCCTTACAGGAAAGATGTGTATCGTCGTACCGTGTTAGCCAGTAGATAGAAAAATATTTAGAATTGAGAGTCCTCAGTGGTTGATACCTTTTAATGGCTAACTGAAAAGATGGTAACAAATTGCAAGCTTTCGAGACTACTCAGGTCTCTTCATCAGGCAAAGACTAATACAACATCTGAAGAATCACATAACTTAGACACTGATTGGATTGTGGTCACCATATGCAACCATCACTCCTTTCTAATGAGGCTTTTTAAAGCCCAGTTATCGGGATTATGGTGGTTTCAAGAGACTAACACCAAGTGATCAGCTAATTATAACCTATTCTGTAATAATTTGTGATAACTTGCTGAGTCAAGAATAACCCTTTAATGTATAGTCAATCTAACAAGAATATATTCATATTCTTTATTTCTGTTATATTGATAAATGCTGTGTATCTATTATTATAGTTTTAGTTGTTTGACAAATACTGCAAATATGCTAATTAAATTAAGTATTAAAAAAAGATTATTTAATTAGTATCATAGTGTAGTAATTGCCTAACAGTACATATATTAGCAGCTTGTAAATGAAAGTGCCTTTTCAATACATGAATGATTTGTTGATCCAGTCTAATTGAAAATCGCCTGGTGTCTCCCCAGTACGCCAGGTGGTTAACCTCCAACAGCTACAAAGGACCAGGCCAGAAGATGGTAAAGTGTTTGCTCAATGTATGTTTTAAGCCTGACTGGTTAAATGGGTGAATCATTAGCCTTTTTCCCTTGTAGACATGTCATGGTAATGTGCTCAGTGACTTGGACATAAGTAGTGCAGCTCAATCATCTGGCTCGTACAAGACTGCATCATTGACTTTGACGGCATACATGTACCAAAGGGAATGGACGGACTGAATGCAGAGCCCCAGAGCAGCTCCACAACTTTCAAGTGGAGGTCAGATGCTTTGCCTCGGACGCAACGTCGCTTTTCAAACATTTTCTGCAAGACAGGACTGCAATGCATTGCTTTGCTTTTCACTCTCGTACATGAACCTTTCAGTGTTTTCTAAGCTGTGTTCATTGATAGTTATTGCTGGGAACAGGTCAACGATTACGGAGAGTTGATACATGAATATGGACATGCATGACAGGTTTTTGACTAAGACATTAAGATCTACTAATGATAATTCTGAACACGTGAAATTATAAGTATTTCTTTGTAAGAGTCAGCGTAATTCATAAAGGGGATAGGAACCAAGCAAAAACCTAAATGGGAACCTTTATTGGTTGTGATTGGTACCACCACACCCCCTTCCATCGAAGATAGGAGGATTTGGTTCTTGTGAGTCTCCAATGTCCTTTCCATGATCCATGGGACAATTTCCCACAATTTTGTTTGGCAATATAGGTAACCTGTGAGGTGAGGTCTCTATGTATTGGAATTGTTTTTCTAGCCCATCCCTAAGATACACATTCAGATTGAACAAGAAGAATTTTAAGGCTGAGTCAACAACTTGAACACTTTCTCATGTTACTTATACCATTTATATGTCATTTCTGCAGTGTGGCAGAGTGTATTATCCTGGAGAAAGAGGCCACTGTCATTAGAGAATATCACTGACATGAAGGGATGTAAGTTCTTGGTCTGCAACAAAGTTTAGAAAGGTGGCAGATGTCTAAGTAATATCCACATAAATGCCAAGATCCAAGGTTTTGTGGCAGAACTTTTCTCTACTACCATCTGCCCACTTGTCTTCTTCCTGTTTCGCATCCTGTTGGCATTTCTAAATTCAGATAAGTCATACAGAAAATGAAGAATACTGTGGTTCAGAGTTCGTGCTGCCCAAGGTTCATAGTTGTAGTCACACACAAGGTTAAAGCATGAATGTGGTTAATTGTGTTAACACGGTTCAAAGTTTCCAAACCTCTTCATCAGGACCAATCCACCAAGATCACTTTTAGATACACATTTTTATTCTGGAAAAACAATCCGAAGGAGGAAGAGTAAGAAGGAGGAGAGGGGAAAGGGAAAGAGAAAACAATTTTTTTTTTGCTTTTTGTTATTATTTTTGTTTCACATGAGGCTATGAATTCTTCTTGTCAACTACATTCAACGGGGCACTCTGAGTTCAGTGCAACATAAGATTAGAACATTTTCATGTCCTAAATTCAAATCCGTTTTATCTACACATAAATATATATTTTTACTTTTTAAATACATTTTTTTCTTTTTGTCTTCTTCGACTAGAAATAAACACAAACAAAAGTACAAGTTTATACTATAAACCTGTAAAGAACCTTTTTTTTTTTCCCTGATGAACCTTGACACATCAGGTGTCCATTATGTGTCCATTTGGCTCCAAGATTTGAACTTTTATCACTATAAATGTATCTGCATTGAGGTGTGAGCTATGCTTTTCTTGTCCTGATGAAGAAACACGTTGACTAAATAAAGAAAAACCACATGTACTTTCTGTCTGGATTTGGGTTTATTATATGGAATACCAGCAGCTCAGATTATCCTCAAACCCTCCTTATCTCTGTTTTCCCGGTTTGATGACCCGTTGGACCTGCAGAAGCTGGATTTATAAGTGATTGAAATTTTGTGTATACAGAACTAAATCAGGTTAGTATAACCTTATAACCTTATTTAAACACCCTCCATCTCCCTTGGATAAAACTCTATTGCGCTGTCTTTTTAGTTTTATTCTGTTACCTTGCTTTGATATTCAACATTCAATTTTTCAGCTAGAGCAGCTCTTCTTTGGGATTGGAGCAGATGGGCTACCCTTCCTTCCTCATGAGCAAGAATGAGCCTTGGGCACCTATGACTCTGTCATTGGTACATTGGCTGTCCTTCCATGGACCACTTTTGGTAGGTACCAACCACTGAATATTGGGAACACCATACAAAGCTTACAATTTTGCAGATACTCCGATCTAGTCAGCATAATTTTGGTCCTTGCCCGAGTCAGTCAGATTCTTACTTTTTCCCATTTTTCAGTTTCCTACACATCAAATTCAAGAATGTGTTGTACTTGCTGTCTAATATATTGTCACAAGATTAGTAATGGTTTTAAAGAAGCCCTCTCGTCAAAATGTTTATCCTCTTAATATATTGCAATCATCATATTGCACAGCACTGTGTTCTTACAATTGCTCATTCTGCCTTTCTACCCAGATAATTCTTTTCTTTTCCATTAGGTCTATGACATCACGTGGTTAAAAACTGACTAGTTTAATCCTTTTAAGCTCTATGTAGAAACAGGAGGTCAATTTTTCTTGTATGAATGATAAGTCACTGAAAAAGTCCCTGGCAGGGAGGAGGAGCGGAGCAGCTGGGTCAGGAGTTGAAGAGGAAAAGTGACTTCCTGTTTCTACATAGAGCAGAGAAAAAAGAAGAATTAGCTGGGTAGAAAGGTGAAATGAGCAATTGTAAGTTCACAGTGCTGTATAATATGATGACTGCAATATGTTAAGAGGGTACAAACTTTAATGGGAGGAGTGTTTCTTAGACCACAAAGCTAGTGGTCATTGAAGTAAAGAGCAAAAATCACCAAATTGGACAAAGTAAAGTGATTCTATACACTGAATCCAAGTTCTGATGTACTATCAGGTTCCAGCCATTATAAGGTCCCATTCATTCGTGTATGAAATATTGCAAAAAGTGAATGATCCTCGCCTCCAATGATTTACAACACTACCATCTTCCAGAGTTTAATAATATGTCCTGCTCTTGTGATGCTTGTGAGAACAGTATTGATAATTTTTTGTTGTAGTTTGAGAATTTTGATATGTTAAAAAGGTGTTATGAACTAATATTTTTTTCCTACACAGTACACTTCTTATTTATGAGCTGTTTAATATTACAACTATTTACAACGTTATCCAATAATTTAAAGGAATTCTTACCTTTCAGATAATGCTTAGCTCTGGCTGCAATTTGTTTAAAAATATCAAACTGGGCTGTACGTCCCCTCCCCAGGTCCACCAGAGAGTCTCCATCATTGTTTTCCCAGTGTCTGGCTTTGGCTGCAGTGGTGACTTCTTGATGACAGCATGGCAGCCAATCACAGTTCTGAAAGGGGTGCCCTGCCTACACTGTCAGAGCCGCCGAGCTCACTGATTGGCTTCCACGCTTCCAGTGCCACAGCCAATGCCAGACATCAGGAGAAGCGGTGGAGTCCTGGTGAAGGTGAGTACAGCACTTTTTGCGAGGTTTTACTTTACATTTTTTAACAAACGATTTCCACTTTAAACTAATACATGGGGCATTTTCTACTAATCTGTCGTACATATAAAGAGAGACCATGATACTAAGTCATTTTCCATCTGTGTATACCTTTTAAGCAAATGCGTATAGCATCACAATGAGAAATGGAATTTTGTGAAAACTTTCATCATGTTCTTAAAGTGTTTTTAGGAAATAGAGTAATTCTTTGGGGTGCACTTTTTTTCCCTATATCATTACTATTTCACATAGAAATCTGAGTGTCAAGATACACAGAAGTTCCCTTCCCTCCCCCCTGGACCATAATGCAGGAGAGAAACCAAGGTTAATCCTCAGGCTGCTAATCTCCCAAGTGATATGGGATAAAACTTGGAACAATATGGAGAAGGTCTGTGGGTCAGGTCCTAGCCCTGGGGCTCTTAACCCATTGGCTACCAAATTCCCCAAAGACCCATTCAAAGGAAAAAAGCAGACTGTCCATAGAGTGTATAAAGGCAGGCAATATAGATTATATACATTAATGCCCTGTTATTGTAAGTATTGATTCATAATTCCTTTTGTGAATACCGAGCCTGATCAGGAATGTTAATATAAATAATTCAGAAAGTAACAAGCAAAAGCTTCATCTGCATTCACCTTGTTATGGCGTTTACTATTCTTTCATCAGAGAACAATGTATTCATCATCTGGACATGGGCGACAATATTCACAATAAAATACTATGCTGGCAAATATCTACTGGAAGGATTCACGGAGGAACTATTCTAGGAGAGGATCTTTGTATCCTGACATTCGAAAGTCCATTTTTCTTGCTGAATTCAGTAGATACTGAGGTTCATTATGCTCTCACAGATACACCAGTCATTGGAATAAAGTCAATTTGTGCAAAATTTTCAAAAAAAAGTACAACTTGTACAAAAAGTTTTGTAAAGTTGTAACATATTATTTTGCATCATGCTTGACAAAACATTAAAAAGTGGATGTGGTTTTCTTGGATGGTGGGGTCAACAAGTTTTAGAGCTCGAGCAGAGAGGTCAGAGTGCGATATGACAAAACAGATTGCACTCGAACCTATGTTATGCTGTGCGGACCGCAAACATGTTGGATATTTTTCCTCAGATACAGGGGATGTGGGGAAAAAATAGCAACATGCACAACTCTGATCTGATATATTCAGATCGCACTTGGCCATGTAAGTCAATGAGTCCATGGAAATCATCGGACTCCACTCGGATGAAACCTGAGTGCAGTATGATTTCGGCACACTGACACATCCAAGAGAATTGGATCACATTATCATCACAGTCTGGTCAAACTCTGATCAGAATGTGATTTGCATAATAATATATGTAGGTGTGACCATAGCCTTAGGCCGGTGTCACACTTGCGTGTGTGATGTGAGAAACTTGCATGAGTCTCTCGCATCAACATCCGGCACTGTCGCCGGCACTTGGACCGGAGTGTGCGCTACATGTATTTCTATGCAGCCACACACTCCTGTCTGAGTGCCGGCGTCAGTGCCTGGTGTTGATGCGAGAGACTCGTGCGAGTTTCTCGCATCACACACGCAAGTGTGACACCGGCCTTAGACAGATTTAAAGCTGAAACCAGAATATGGTCCTATTTGTCTTGCTCCTTGTTGACAGATTTTAGATTCTAAGATTTTTAGGACAGGCAAAAATAAGTTATGCTTTTTATTTATGAGGCATTCACCTTTTAATACATTTGGAGCAATTTACTCTAACATTTTGTTTTATAAACTGGAGTAAAAGCCCTCAGTAATAACAGATCTATCACTATGTATACAAGTATGCCTGAATTGTGTGGATGTATTAGTTTTGATGTATGTGTGAAGGTTCCCTTCTCGGTAATTTTTTCACGCTAAACTAGGCCATGTGCACATAATGTCTTTTTCAGTCAGATTTTGACCAGAATCCGCCTGAACAAGCCCTGCAAATGGGCACCATAAAATGAACATACTGCACAGCAATGTCAAAACGAGATTGCTGTGCACATGTTCCCTCTTATGTCTCTTCTTTTAACCGGTTCTGGGTTTGGGCGGCTTCTGCTAGGAATCTGAAAACGCTCTATTTTAAGCAGTATAGATGCTGGCAAAGGAGCTGCAGCAAGAATGATGGCAAGCCCACCGGAGAAGCCATGGTGGCGTTTGTCTGGTAAAACTTGGCTGCTGTGCCAGCATCTGAGAGACGCAATGTGCATTTACTCTTATCAGTTCTGCAAATAGCAAGGTTCTTTTTGCTAGATAACACAGTATGTTATTTAGAAATATACCCCGTCCTTCTGAACTGTGGGAGATTTGGGCTTCATTCAGAACCTGAACTCCTTCTATCATATGCTCATTGTCCATATACCGCCTCTCTGCCACATTCATGAAGTTTCCTTGAAAGCCAATGGGAAAGTTTAGGCTGGGATTTCTGAGCTATGCTTTGACAAGTTAATGAATACATACATTAATTATGCATTGATTATCTTATGTTATTCTTCACTTGTATTCTTTAAAAGGCAAGGAGACTCCCAGGAAGCGATGCAGCACGGATGGAGTAGTCATGTGCCACACATAATAATATGGAGTAACATCTTAGTTCTTCTTGACTTTATAGCAAGGACCCTTATATCCCTTATAATATTGATAAATGAACAGAACAAGTTATTATTCTATTTCTTGTGTAGTGCGCAGAGATCGAATCTTATAAAATTTGAATTTGCCAGCTTGGGCAAATTTTTCTCAAAAATTTGATTTGCGGTAAATAAATTTGCTGTGAATTGCAGGTAAGTAAATTATCCTGGAAAGATATGTATAATATTCTCAGGTCTCCTAAGACTTTATCCAACCCCTTTTTCTCTCTAGTTCTATTGCTAAGCTGTGATCTGTGACATCCTCTTACTATTTAGATTCACCCTATAATGGCTTCAAGGCTGGATTCCCTTCCTCGGCTTTTATACAGGCTAAGATAGGCTGTTCTATACTTTTTGATATAACAGCTGCAAAGTATTATTGGGAAGCCCACCCAGGGGCACCCAAGGTCATGTGATGTGCGCCTTCTTTGGCTGATGCGTTGTATAAAATAGTTGTTTGGAAATTCCTGCAAATTGAATCCTAAATTGCCCAAATTTGCCTGGTCCAGCAAGTTTCCGATAAGTCAACACAAATTAGATTCACATGGAATCAATTCCCTCATCGTTTCTTGTGTATATTGCTGATTTCTAAGATTGTGGCTGTATCCTTACAGATTTGAGCCTGCAATATGACCAAAACCTGGCATGGTTTAACTGCGGCTAAAACCATTCTCATTGTTTATACCCACACAGTTATGCCATAAAATAACAGTTTACCGTACGGCAATTTTTCATAAAAATATTTCAGTCTTTGGGCTTTATATATGGGGCTGTAATTATGTCAACTTGGCAGTGGCACATCGAATGGGGTTCAGGCTGATCCTAATTGTTAAAGCTTTACCGATCCCCTGCTGCTCTTGTTTTGATTCCCCCTGGACCCCACAGGGTTGTGCTTTCTGGTCCCACTTTAGACCCAAGAAATACTGCTCTGCCATATCTGTTCTTCATTTACTTTAACAACAGAATGAGATAACAAGGGTAAATTTAATGATGAATTCTTGAGCTTTAATAAAAATGAATGAATGAAATGGCATTTTTTTTTCAACCCGAAGACCAGTTTTGTGCATATTTTGTATTGATTGATTTTATATATTTATTAATATTTATTCTCTGATTATTTTTAAACATGAAAAGTATAAAGAGATATAAAGGTGTGTACAAACTGGAGTTGTTGCACATGGATTCACAGGATCCAGTCCATTGGCAGTGTCAGTAATCTGTGACCCCTGGATCGGAGCCCTGAGAACGGACTCATCCCTGGCTCCTTTTTTTAATAGTCAGATTGATGTGATGTCATTGTTGTGGTGTGACATTTTGCCAGGCTGGCTAATCAAGAGAAGACCAGCGAATGCCACCAGGTAAGAGGAGATTCTCAGGGCTCCCTTCCAGCGACCACGGACTAATAATGTGGTTGATGGACCAGGTGCTAGTAGTGAGGTTTATATTGTTACGATTAATCTCATATACTAGTTGTTTCTCAGTCAGTGGACATGCAGGTCTCGCAGCCATCCAGAGTTTCCTCATACGCTTTATATATCCTCTCTCATTTGGTCTGCTGTTATAGTAGCATTTCATCAGATCCAGGTTCTCTTGCCTTGTCCATGAATGGTTGCCCATTTATCATCAGATTGTCCTGGTTCCTCAACATCTGACGCGGACCTTGTTAATCCGGGCGACGTCCGAGCCGGCATGACTCTCTTTGTTTGTGACACTCTCATGTTTATTGAGGTAGGCACTATAGTGTATATACTGTATATAAAATTAGCATTGCATGCACAATTTAAACATGTAGTTGTTTTTTTTTAAAGGAATTAATATCCCAATTTCTCACTTCTGATCATGGTCATAAATTCTAAGAACGAAAAATAGAAATTAATACAATATCACATTTTAATTATTTTTAATGATTTAAAGAATATGTAATACTTTAAAGAAATTGATGCAAAAGTCTGAATTCTAAAACTAGAAAAAAATTGCTTTGATTTCTGTATTTACTACACCGATATTTGTATGGCTATTTATTTTTATTATTTTCATTTTTCTTTTGAGAAGCTTTACCTTGTTCCTGTCTGTCCTGCAGTAAAAAAAAAAAAGGTTAAATAAATGATGGCACCCCACATTTAGTCGTATGCGGAGATATTGTTGTCGATCTGTAAGCCCTTACAAATCCCCCTAAATAAAATATGTTTTGTCTAAATATTTAATAGAACATTTAAGATATTAATGTTTTACATCAACCTTCATTCAAAAAAACAAATAAAAGCTAAAGTTCTAGATTTTTTTTTCAGTCACAAGCATAGAAGAAATAAAAATCTTTTTTTTTTTGCTTGTTAGGAATGTATTTGGCCGAGGACTATACGACAATTGCTGTCAAATTAGGACACATCATTGACCGGCCGCTAATTGAATTCCCACCCAATTATTAGCTACATCTTGCCAAATGTTGTCATTTTCGGGATGCCGATCCCCCCCCTGGTCGGACCTCCCATAGATTTATTCAATATTACGCTAACTCTTACAAGTTCTGATCTGAAATAGTTACAAGGTTTTCCATAAGACAGGGGGGGGGTAAAGATGAACATAAAATAGTAGGGTTGACCCTAATGTTGTCTCCCTTTGCTTCAGAGCTTCGTTCCCACTGATTTTGCAGACCCCCCTTTTCTTTTACAAGAGCAAGAGCTTACTCTATGAATTCTCCACTTCCTCAGAAGGGTAATTGTAGCAGAGCACATAACATATGGCGGAGCCGGGCTACCTGCTGCTGCACCAGCTGTGAACTGGGTGTCGCAGATCAAGCCAGCATTAAAAGGCTTGATCTGTGTGTCTGCTCCTCTCTTTCTCTCTGCGCCTGTAGCTCACCCTCTGCTGAGGACGTTATTCAAATGACAGTTCTTAAAGAGGACAGGCACTCATGCTGCTAGACTTCAATCCCTGTCTGGATGCCCTGGGGGGGAGGAGGGATTTTTCATGCTTTTAGGCAAACATGCCGCTTGCACATTCAACGCCGCCGCTTGCACATTCAGCTTTCTCCTTTTGTACTACTCTGTGTAGTTTTTATTAATTTTTGCTATTTTTGCTATATTTTGAGCAGAATCAGTCAATGCAACTTAATGCGATGCATCGAAATAGGATACAGTGTAGCGTTTAATATTAATCGGAGCGGGTCAATACGGGATTAATATTTAGCATAGTTATGGACAGTTTAACACATTCTCCTATGATGTATTATACAAGGCATTTCATAAGGAGGAATACTTCTCTCTCTCTTGGGTATATTGACAGCAATGAGATTTTTTTCCCTGCAGCTGCCGTTCCCGTGGCCTGGACTCTGTGATGTCCCTCTAGGGTCTTTGAGCTAAAACACCGGAATAATATTTGTGCTTTATTGTACGTTTACCACTGAGAATTGCGCACGTAAGGAAAAAAAATCTGTATTATTCCCTTTTATGCCACAGGTATTGTATAAGCAGCTTACAGAAAGCAGCGGAGTTTAGTGTGATCAATCCCCTATCATCAGTAGGAATAATAGGAGCCGTAACTGCCGCTAGAATCACCGCTATAGCTCCTACTGATACTGTAGTAAGGGTATGTGCAGTGTCGGACAGGGGTTCCTAGGGCCCACGAGTAACACTGACTTTGGGGGGCCCAGTTTTCACCTGCATAAAAATATTACACTAATTTCTTTCACAAATTTACCTCTATCTCCTCATAATAATATACTGAGCAGTTTGGTTAATGAATGATCAGATGCTTCTTTTTTCTGTACAGAGTGAATCAAGTGAATTATGCCAAGTACTGCCCATACAGTGGGGTTGGAAGCCAAGATCTGCACAGGGGCCCACCGGGGGATTCCCCTGTTAGCCTTTGGGCCAGTCCAAGCCTGGGTATGTGCATCATAGAGTCATGGGTTTCTCTAGTTTACAACAATTCACTAAGGATGAAAGATGGCTACGACCTAGGGCTGGCGCACTAATGGAAATGATCAGAGATTTGTGTACATTTGTTTGTTACATTTTGTGGCTTGTCATGTGCAGGATCTGTGTCTAGTAATTGCTCTATGTAATGCTGTTTGCAATGTTTTGTTTGTAATGCTGTTGTAACGCTGCTGTGATACCATAATTTCCCTCGGGATCAATAAAGTGTATCATATCGTATCGTATAAGGCTTCGCTCCCACAAATAGTTTTTGGTGAGTTTTTTACGCTGTGTATTTAAAAAAATGCAAGTAACCAATTTTATGTAGCGGGTGCCGAAAATTTACAACATCAAAAGCTCATCGTGAAAAGTAGCTTTAATGAGCCATAACAGCTACGCCATGCCAGTCCTCATGGACCCCATTAACTTAAAAGAGTCTATTAGGGCTCCAGTATTTTTGATAGTAAAAAACGAAATAAACTTCAAAGCCTATCAGAAAGCAAGTTGGCTCCCATTGAGTGTAAGGCCTCATTCACATGTCATTTTTTTTCACGCCCAAGAAAAACAGACCAACTGATTTTCATCAGAGTTTGGTCCGAGTGCCATCAATTTTTTTATGCACGTAAAAAAAAAAAGTTTCTCCACCTTCTCCTGCCTAACAATCTGTGAAAATTGGACCACACTTGGATGTCATACGAATGCTGTCCGATTAATTTCACGGGGATCCAGAGACTTGCATTGACAATCTTGATCTTACGCTTGGATGAAAATTGAACAGGTCTCCGCAATTTTGCACATACCACCCTGTCTGCGAAAAAGTCAGGAGGCAGGAGCAGTACCACAGGGAAGGTTTGTCTCATCCAATAAAGCTGGAGCATTAGCAAAGTTAATTTGCTGAGTTTTTGGTAAACTGGAGATTTTTGGGTCTGGATTTTTTGGAGTGACAAATAGGTTGGTAGTGAGATCTGTCCCACTCTCTACCTACCGTATGGGTTTTGCGTAAATCCTCTTTAAGCTCATATGAAGCTGCTTGACGCATTAAATGATTATATAGAGTCAGAAAAAAAATATCACAGAAAAATTGTGGCCTTACCAAAGACAGGTCACAACACCGATGCACCACCGTATGCATTAGGCCCCAATAATAAAGGCAGAGGCAGGACAGGTGCAAAATACTGCTAAAATAACCACTCACAAATCTACCATTCATGGAGGGGTGGTTACCGTGTATTAGGCTGGAGTCACACACAACGTATAAAAAAATCGGTCCGTATTT
>VIAB01004431.1:35548-47709 GCA_009801035.1 Oophaga pumilio | reverse complement strand
ATAGGGGTGCCCAAACTTTTTCATATAACTGTATATATATACTGTATATATACAGTCATGGCCAAAAGTTTTAGCACTCTTAAAATTGTTCCAGAAAATGAAATATTTTTTCCAGAAAATTATTGCAATTACACGTTTTGTTATACACATATTTATTTCCTTAGTGTGTACTGGAACAATACAAAGAAAAACAAAGAAAAAAAAGGCAAACTGGACATAATTTCACACAAAACACCCAAAATGGGCAGATTTGGGCCAAAATTGTTGACACCTTTTCAAAATTGAGGTAAACAACTTTGTTTCAAGCATGTGATGCCCGTTCAAACTCACCTGTGGCGAGTAACAGGTGTGGGCAATATGAAAATCATACCTGAAAACAGATAAAAAGGGGAGAAGATGACTCAATCTTTGCATTGTGTGTCTGTGTGTGCCACATTAAGCATGGAGAACTGAAAGAGGAGAAGAGAACTGTCTGAGGACTTGAGAACTAAAATGATTAAAAAATATAACAATCTCAAGGTTACAAGTCCATCTCAAGAGATCTTTATCCATAGTGGGCAATATAATCAAGACGTATACAACTTATGGCATTGTAGCTAATCTCCCTGAATATGGACAGCAAAGAAAAATTGATGTAAGGTTGTAGCGCAGGATAGTCCAGACGGTGGATAAACAGCCCCAATAAAGTTTCAAAGAAATTCAAGCTGTCCTGCAGGCTCAGGGTGCATCAGTATCAGCAAGAACTATCTGTTGACATTTTAATTAAATTAAACGCTATTGCAGGGGACCAATGAGGACCCCAATGCTGACACAGAGATGTTAAAAAGCTAGACTGAAGTTTGCCAAAATGTATGTGAGTAAGCCAAAATCCTTCTGGGAAAGGGTCTTATGGACAGGTAAGACCAAGATAGAGCTTTTTGGCACAGCACATAGTTCTAATGTTTAATGAAAATGGAATGAGGCCTACAAAGAAAAGAACAAAGTACCTACAGTCAAATATGGTGGAGGTTTAAATATGTTTTGGAGTTGTTTTTCTGCCTCTGGCATTAGATGCCTTGACTGTGTTCAAGGTACAATGAAATCTGAAGATTACCAAAGGATTTTGGGTTGCATTGTAGCACCCAGTATCAGAAAGCTAGGTATGCATCCTAGGTCATAGGACAATGACTCCAAACATACTTCGACAAGCACCCAGAAATGGATGGGAACAAAGCACTGGAAGGTTCTGAAGTATTCAGCAATGAGTCTAAATCCCACTGAACTCCTTGTAACAAAACAATATGACGTTTATTTTCACAGGTTGCATAGCACTGAAAACCAAAACCTTAAACACAAAATCTGTAGCCTTGTCCAATCACTAACTAAACAATGTAGACCCTGGCTATTTCAAACACCACTGAGCTAGAACCACTTCAGTCCAAAAAAACAGCTATCGTCCATAGTAATCAGTGATACTTGCAGATTGGTGCACACGGCCTGTGCAGTCTGTTCTCAGAGAAATTCTGGCTTGTCTTTCCAATCCAACACAATCCAGGCTGCTCAGCTTCTCCCAGCTGACTAAGGTGAACATCTATCCTGGTTATATGCAGAGATAGCCAGGTGAACATGATCAGAACATTTAGATCTAGGATTTAACCCTAGTCTACCTGGCTTTGATATGATAATGTACAGTATATATATACACACACAGCATGTGATGGATTGTAAATTGTTTTTGGTAATATACACTATTTTTACACAAAAGCATGCTGATAAACAACCAAATATCAGAGCAATGGTGATTTAGGGTGTAAAATCCTTGTCCAAAATGTAGTAAGAATCCATCTCTCTGGCTTTCTATTACATTGGGTTTCAATTAGTGTTGTTCACTCTTTAGCAATAATACTAGCTACCCCATTGTAAAACATCTGTAGAAAACCATAATTCTCTCATCTAGCCAAATCAGATCTCTCCTACTTTGCACTGACGAGGACCAACAGTCCGAAACACTGTGTCTGCAAATGGAGATTCTGATTTGGCTTTTATCCTAAGTCATATTACAAGACTCGTTAAAGGGTTGATTGTGACTTGTAGGATCGCTACTTCCAATAGGTGGCGCTATAGAGTACAAGTCCTCTTTGTTTGAAGAGGCAATTTGCATAATATAATTATTTCTGGTGATTTTAGAATGAAAAAATGTGGTCACATGTCAATATTGTATTGACTTACATGTATGGATTACCTTCTCTAGAGTGCTAACATAATTGAGTTTTTATGGGAGGTATAAACATAGTACGTACTATTAGACATATTATTATCCTTTAAGACACTAATGCACTGCACGCAACATGGTGCTGATCCTTCGTAGCAATTCCTTGGATTCACTAAGACTGATGATCAAGGAAGAAATTTACTAAGACTTGAGTTTTTTCCACCAATCTTATTAGAAGCATTAAGGAATTAGATGTTCTAAATTTATTTAACTCACACCTCATAATAATTTTGGCCCATCTTTGCCCCACAAAACGAAATCTAGGCCAGCTATGAGTTATTCTGTTCTGCTATAAGTTACGTCAATTTCTAAACTGGCCCCTCTGCTAACGCTCAACCCTGTTTTTTAGAAAAGTCAACTTTTGTGCAAAACAGCTATTTTCCACAAGAAAAATTGGTTGAGGCTTCTCCAATGCTGACAATCCAGTCTGCATTGTTATATCTGTGATGTATAAGTTACTGGAGCTGACCCCCCACCTACTCAAGTAAAGTCTTAGAAGACACTGATTACACTGCTTACCATTACTGGTCAATGGGGAATTAGTGAAAGCAAGAAAGGACTGGCAAAGACTAATCCAGCTCTTTAAATCCCACTACAGAAGTAGAAAGAGGAAGTGATGATAATGAGAGCTGGGATAAACTCTGAGTGCAACTCAGTCTCCTTTGCCACAATAAAGAGACCTGGGAAAACAAGAGTATACACAGAAGAGCCATGAGTCTCCCTGTACAATCACAGTAATGAGGCAGAAAGGATCGGTAATCTTTTGTTTGCCTGGGTAATCACTTCAGAGCATCAACAAAGAGGAAAATGATCGGACTCTGGTAATATTAGGCTTGTTTTCTTCAGTAGTGATCTTGACCAAACATTATTAGCGTATATTTAATTAGTTGATGCTCAATTACAGAATCATATGGGCATCATATCGGTCAGTAAACATCAATAATATGAGTTTTTTTGTATGTCAACAGACTTCAGTTACCATACGTAGAGTGCACTGCTTCAGGCAAATATATCTGATTGTTCCTATTGTAATGCACCTACTTTCACGACAGTGCGGTAAAGAGGCAGTGACCAAGGTTAGTTCAACTTAAACATATTTATTTTGGCAACTTACAAAAATAAAATGTATCCTCTAGTTCGCAGCCTCTATAACAGCCTGTATCAAATCTGTTGCCTTGGGAGACTGCACTGCTGTATCACTAATGAGAGTGTCGATGGCTTTGCCTTCTGTGATCTGTGTTCAGTCTCACACAGACCTGACCTGCACAGTCTCCTGCTCTGATGCTGGCAAACCAAACACTGACACACCCAAACCTTAACCGAACATATAAATGGGAAATTGTGAACATGGGTTACTTCTAAGACCCAGAATGGAGGGAGAGATCCACCCCCCTAACATCCTGCAGATCTCTCCAAAAATAAAATAAATGCTGTGGCTGTAATTACAATACACTTCAGAGGGTTTAGTATGCTTCTATGCGCATCCTGGGGGACACATGACAACCTTCATATATGATTCCCCTCACTGCCTCACATACCTCTCCCCTGTTCAAACTTGGGGGGTTGAACAACACCTGTCGCCATATAGGGTGCCTGTGACATGGCATCTGCATTTCCTTGCCCCTTTCCAACTCAGTGTTCTACCAAGAAACTAAAGTTTTGCAATGACAGAAACCATTTAGTTATTCAAGCATTCCTTTATCTAGCATTTCTCATCCACACCAAGTAAATAATAACGTAGGCACTCCAACACTCCAAGACCTACTTAATGGCCAAGCACTCCTTCTCCACTACACTATAATTTTTTTCTGCTAGGGTAAGTTTCCTACTCAAGTCGTTGACAGGTTGTTCTTCCTCAGTCACTTCCTGTGACAGAAGGGTTTCTAGGCCTAACTGAGAGGCATCCGTTTGCACTATAAAGCCTTTCTTGAAGTTCAGGCTAGTGAGAACAGATTGTCCTCACAATGCTAACTTTATGGATCCTGCGCCTGAGGCTTCCACTGAACCATGACTGATTTTCTTCTCTTTAAGAGATCGGTCAAGGGTGCCGATCTCCTGGCAAAATTAGGTATTAATTGTTGGTAATAGCCTATGATGTTGAGGAACACTCTTACCTGTTTTGTAGTAAAACGCTGGGGCCAGTTTTGAAAGGCCTCAATTTTGTTTATTTGGGGTTTGATAACCCCATGGAAAATCATCCACACCAAGTACTGGGCTTCCTCGAGACCTATTGCACATTTCTTGGGATTCGCTGTCAAGCCCGTGGCTTAGAGCGAATTCACTATGGCTTCCACCTGGGACAAGTGGGTATGCCAGTCAGTATTAAAAATGATAATATAATCCAAATATGCCAACGCATACTTCTGATGGGGCTCTAAAACTATGTCCATCAGCCTATGAAACGTGGTCGGGGCCTCATGTTACTCAAAAGGCAAGATGACATAGTGATAGAGAGCTGCAGGCATCATAAAGGCAGTCCTTTCTTTAGTAGGCTTTGTCAGAGACACCTGCCAGTAACCCTTAGTCTGATCGAGCTTCGTGAAGTACTGGGCCTGCCCCAGTCTCTCAATCAGCTCCTAAACCTGGGGCATTGGATAAAGGACACTTCATTCAATTTTCGGAAATCGTTACAAAATCGTAACGATCTGTCCAGCTTTGGAATCAGTACAGTGGGGCTAGCCCACTCACTGCTGGGGTCCTCAATTAATCCTAGCAGCATTTGTTTTACCTCAGCTGCGATGGCTTGCCTCTGGCACATGGTATGGTTTACTTTTGTACCCTTATCTGAGGCTCAGTGACAATGTCATGTTGGATTACAGATGTTCGGCAGGGCCAATCCGAGAATACGTCTGTATTCTGCTGCACCTATTTCCGAGCCTCCCATTGCTGATTTTAAAGAGAACGTCGCTTAACTTTACCTCTCTCCTGTCCTCCTCCCTGTCCAGTGTCGAAGGGTCCACCGACAATACAACCAAAGTCGCATCCGGAGTCCTGGTCTTTCCATGCCTTTAGCAGATTTACATGATATACAGTTGAGTGGCAATCACTTTTTCACACAGGGCTCAGTAGGTTTGGATTTCTTTTTTCCTTAACAATATAGATCTTCATTTAAAAACTGCATTTTGTGATTACTTGTGTTATCTTTGTTTAATATTTAAATTTGGTGTTCAGAAACATTTAACTGTGACACACATGCAAAGAATGGGAAATCAGAAAGTGAGCAAACACTTTTACACACAACTGTAATTGCTCAGGTTTCCTCTTCCTGTGCTGATATACCCTTTAATACACTTGCCCAACCTTTTCTTGGACTAACTTATCACTTGGATATTAGCTTGCTTTCTGTGGTGGGCACTACAATTAATACCTAATCCCCTTGTTTAAAGGGGGAACTAACTGTGGCCTTTCTATTATACGCTCGTCTGTGCACCACTTGGGCATCCAGAAGGTGATCTTTTACTCAGGGCCAACATTAGGGGCAGGAAGACTAGGCAGCTGCCTGGGGCCCCCATTACCTCAGGGGCCCCCAGGTCCCAATGGTGTGCTGCTATTAGTGGCAGGCCACGCTGGAGCTATGGGACCCGTGAGTCAGTGGGCCCCGTGCCAGCACCCCCCTGGCATTCAACTGTTTCAGCATCATAAATGCCAATACAGTTGAAAGCAATGATCATCCCACTCCGCCTCTGACACAGCGGCAGCGATTATGTCATCGCACACCTCGCTCTGTTGGGAAGTGGAGCTGCTGAGGTGAGGAGACGCGTTGCAGTGGGGAATGAGGAGAGGTGAGTATTGTATTTATTTATGGGCACTGCATTACATTCTATGATTTATTTGCAAAATAAATCTTGCTAAATCAGACAAGGTGATTTTCTGGATTTGTTTTCTCATTTTGACTCTCATAGTTGTGGTCTAATGTGGATTACAGGCCTCTCATCTTTTTAAGTGGGAGAACTTGCACAATTGGTGGCTGACTAAATACTTTTTTTCCCACTGTATTTTTCATTGTAACCACAGCTGTGGCTGTAATTAGAATGCGCTCCAGCGGGTTTAGTATTCTATACGCATCCTGGGGGGACACATGATGACCCTCATACATGATGCCCCTCACTGCCTCACACTATCTTTTCTCTGTAGCATTTCAGAAATTCTTAGATTACAATGTTCTCCATAGAGTTATTACCCTATACTTCTGCATTACTTAAAGAGTAACTAAACTTTTTTTAGTATTTAATTATCTTTCAGGCATTGCAAAGTTATGTTATTTTTGTAATTTACAGTACTGTGCAAAAGTTTTAGGCAGATGTGGAAAAATGCTGCAAAGTAAGAATGCTTTAAAAAGTAGAAGTGTTAATAGTGTATTTTTATCAATTAAAAAAAAGCAAAGAGAATTAACAAAATATAAATCTAAATCAGATCAATATTTGGTGAACACCCTTTGCCTTCAAAATAGCATCAAAGCATCAATTACTCCAAGTACATTTGCACACAGGTTTTGAAGGAACTTGACAGCGAGGTTGTTCCAAAAATCTTAAAGAGCTGACCATAAATCTTCCCTGGATGTCAATTGCGCAAAACCATCTGACTTTTCATGCAGTTCCACACAGACTCAATAATGTTGAGAGGGCTCTGTGGGGGCCATCTAATTACTACCAGGACTCTTTGTTTTTCCTTAATCAGAAGATAGTTCTTAATGACATTGGCGGTATATTTGAGGTCGTTGTTCTGCTGCAGAATAAATATGGAGACAGTTAGATGTTTCCCTGATGGTATTACATGATGGATAAGAATCTGTCCTTATTTCATTGCATTGAGGACACCAAGAAATTGTCAATGTTGAAGAGCAAAGAAGCAGTAATCGGTCAAGGAAACAGTGCAGCAGATGAAGGATTCTTCTTGTTTGCTTCCATTCAGTATTGGAAGATGTCTAGCAGTGCCATCAGCTGAAAACTGGCAGCAACCAGTGAAACCCAGCTGCACCCATGTACTGTTCGGAGAAGTGTGGCAAGAAATAGTCTTCATAGAAGAATTGCAACTATAAAACCATGTTTTCGACATGGAAACAAGGCCAATTACTCATCTATGCACAAAAAATAGGTACAGGGGTGCAGAAAAATGGCAGCAGGTGTTCTCTCCTAATCAAACAAAATGTGAAATATTTGGCTGTAATAGAAGGCAGTATATTTGTGAAGGAGTAGAAAGTGCAATAATGAGTGTCTGAAGGTAGAAGTGAAGTATGGTGGAGGCTCCTTACAAGTTTGGGGTTGCATTTCTGCAAACAAATTTGGGATTTTGTCATGATCACTGGTGTTCTCAGTGTTGAGAAATACAGGAAGATACTTATCCATCATGTAATACCATCAAGGATGCATCTGATAGGCTCCAAATTTATTCTGCAGATGGACAACTACACCAAACATACAACTAATGTCATTAAGAATTATTTTCAGCAAAGGAAGAAAAAAAAGTCCTGTAAGTAATGATATTGCTCCACAGAGTCCTGATCTCAACATCATTGAGTCTCTGTGATTACACAAAGAGACAGAAAATATTGCAAAACCGACATCCACAGAAGATCTGTGTTTAGTTCTCCAAGATGTTTGGGATAACCTCCCTGCCGAGTTCAAAAATTGTGTGCAAGTGTATCTAGGAAAATTGATGCTGTTTTGAAGTCACACCAATTATTGATTTCATTTAGATTTCTCTATTAGCTCACTTAGCATTTTGTTAATTTATAAAAATAAGCTATTTGCCCTCCTATTTTTTAAACCATTCTTACTTTGCAGTAGCATTTTTTCCACACCTGCCTCAAAACTTTTGCATAGTACTGTATTTCATTACCTTAAGTTACTTTCTTTTCTCCCAAACACTGGAGTTCATGCTCCTTTAGAAGTTGCTTTCAACTGTTGCTCAGTCAAGATCCATAGCCTCTTTACTAACATTCAGAATAGTGGAATCTGTGAGCCTCTTTGCTCTAAACGTCCATACTCAGAAAGGGGAATTCACAATCTCTGTAATTTGTAAGCATACAGATTTTGGCTGTGCAGCAGTTGAAAGCAACTTCTAAGTTGGCAATGTGAAATAGCACTGCAGCATAGTTTTTATTTTTTAAAGCCGGAAGAAAAATAATAATGAAGTACATAACAAAAATTCATAGCTTTGCAATAACTTAATGAAACAAAAGTTTTCTTATTCTTTAATCATTAAAGCGCACTTCCACCCAAATTGTGTCATTCTCCAATTTATTTATTTATTTTTTAAATTATTTACCTATACAATTTTTTATATTTTGTACAGATATTTATTAGATCAATAAAGTTTACGGAACTGTAACATCTATTCTTCTTGTAATGGTCACAAACACAACTCTTACCCATGGAGGTTGTTACAGACTTGCTAAGATGGTTAACCTACATGAATATGAATTAAATTAAAAGACATTAACACAATAAAAAGAAAATAAAACATTGCATGGTTTCAATAAAAACAGTATAAAAAGCATTGCATTTAAGTTATCCTCTATCTATAGGAAAGTGGATAACTTATTAACTGCTGTGACCCTCATCAATTCCAAAAACAGAGGTCTACATATGAATGTACCTGATGTCAAGCAAGCACACCTCCACTCCGTCTTCTCTATAACACAGCCAGAAATTGCCAATTGTAATGCTTTGCAGTGTCTCATTCTTGAGATTAGTGGGGATCCCAACTCTGGGACCCCTCGTGATTAACAATTTCTATACTTGGTACAACACCTTTCATCAAATACAATAGATAGTCTGGAATTTGTTATTTTGTCTACACATTTTCTGCCAACAAAAAGTTGCAAAATTTGACATAAGACATATTTGGCACAAGAAATATTTGAGCATGTGAAACATTTGACCAAGCATTTTGAAACTTTGTGCCCTTTCGCTTTTCTCAAAAATAATTGGCGGAGCTTAGCGAGAGCTGTGTAGTTGAACAATTATAATGCCCACCAAAAAAGTGATGGAAATTGTACCAGACGTATAATTCCAGTTTGTTGCTGGCACAGATCTCTGGTGGAATAGCAGCCTAAAAATGAGCTAAAGTAAAAAATGTACTAAATTGCCACGTCTTTGGAGTGCGATCAGACGGCATGGCGACTGTTCTGTGACAGCACGAGTGAAGCTACACCCATCTATGAAGATTTTGCAGTTGGCCATCGCATTGAGCAAAATTTTGGCACCATCTTGCCATAATCTTACCCAGATGGTAAGAATTAGGAACTAAGAAATAGTTTAGTAATAGTTATTTTTTTCTTTCATCACATTCCCTTCTTTGAGACAATTTTTAACAAATCATGGATATGGATATCTCTTACATACCAGGCACCATTAAACAGTAGAAAAAGAAATACCAGTTCACCGACGTCCTAGGCGGTTGGAGGCACGAGATCCATAGGACAAGATGTAATCACATGTGGATGAATAGAGGGGTTGATCCAGCTTCCAGAATATTTTTGCAAAAAAATGTATTTGATAGGAAAAGATGCAAAAAATATGTACTAAAATCTGTAAAAGCTGCTATGCTGTTGTTTTACTGATTTTTGTACATATTTTTTGCACCTTCTCCTATCAAATAAATTTTTTGCAAAAAAATTCTGGAAGCTGGATCAACCCCTCTTTTCGTCCACCATTAAATAGGGTTACAAATTAAGAAGTGATTAATGGTGCTCTATGTATATCCTGAGGCAATAATGTGAGGGACGTGTATTTCTGACCAAGCAGGAAGGAGGCTCGATCCAAATTAACTAAAAGACTAAAAATTGTGCTCTTCTAGAGATAATGCAGTTTCCATTTAAATATTGTATTATTGTAAAATGGAGTATTTAAAAAATTGTCAATTAAGCACGGCTTTATTTAAAAATAACAGGAACATCATTTTGACCAATTATTCTCAAAACATAGCTTAAGGGGAGGAGCAGGACTACTCCTGTTTTCTTTTATGCTTCCTCTGTTTTACATGTCAAGCTCTCAGTGTCAAGAAGCATATTGGATAAGCGCGTAACACCCAAGCTGAAGACTTCATGGCCTGTAGCAAATATTAATTATTCAGTCCAAAATCAAGACAATTTAAAATCCTAGCTGAATATCCAAGAATGTGTGAATTTTTCTTTTTTCTTCTGTCCCGCGTAAGAAAAGAACCGTGCTGAGAATTATAAAATTTTAAATATATAAATTAATGTGACACTGACAACAATCAGTATTTTCTATGAAAGTAGCTATTCCCAAATGGCAGGCTTGAACCATTGCCACTCCAAGGATGTGTACGCTACGTCTCTACAAACCACTATCAAGAATATAAGACAATCAAACAAGACTAAAATTGACTCTTTTTATTTTTTTTACTTAAATTCATTTGTCACTGAAAAAGGAGGTATTAGTAAGAGCAAGAACTAATATTATATTCACAGACTAAGCACTCGAATAGAAAATTGTATTAATATATAACTTTTATTAAGCTTGTTAAAGCACCATATACATAGCGTTAAAAAAATGTGGGAGCCCACAGGTTATCTCCCATTCAAAAATACAAAACAATACAATGAGGGAACGACTGTTGCTAATTTTGTCCCTTCATTGCCCGGAAGTGGGCACCTTAGGGAGTTTGCAAATTGGGCCCCAGCTCACTGTCAGCTATTCCTCACTTTCTCTATAAGGCCCTATTGTCAAAGAGGGATAAATAAAGCATAGAAGATGGCAATAGATCACTATTCAAACGACGTATGCCAAATATCAAATTTTCAAAGCAATGGACACCCGACATATGTCAGTAAAGCGTACATTATACCACACTACTAAGTATGTAGTCCCCTGTTGGGGGAGTTATAAGAGTTTTTTTCTTTGATAAATGAAGAAGTAAAATGTTTTTTAGATGGTGTCCAAAAATTATCCTTTTTTTGTAATCTGAAACAGGTTTGTTTTTCTCAAAATGAGTAAACAGTTACAAAGGCTTTTTATCAAGCCTTCGAAAAATTATTTATTTTTTAGGGAGCAGGAACAGGCAAGCTGTTTTCAAGTGAAGAAGCAATGACTTGTTATCAAAAGTCCTATTTGCAAACTTTTTGATGTTTGTGTACCCTCAAGAGAGTTTGTTTCCTATCAGCAGTGTTGTCTACCACTACAAAATACAGAAAGCACCCAGGAGATGTGTGGCTGGCATGTCTGTGCAGTGGTAGAAACCCTTCAGTAGAGCATTAAGATGAGGCAGGCAAGGAGATATCTGGCATGGTGGTTGTCTAGTAACAGCAACTACAGTACAACATCAGTACTACAGTATAGATGACATGATGGACAGGGAGTAGATGCCCTTCTGATCATGGGCCATTGACACTGGTGGAAACAGAAATGTGTAGAAGACAGACAACTGACAGACACACAGATAATCTGGCTGTTATAGTCTGTAGAATCAGCCATAGATGAATGAAAGTCAGCATTGATACATGCCTGATTCATGGGCTTGACAAAGCCACAGGCCGTGCTGAATCCACTCTTTAACAATACACTGAAGGCTGGACATTGGAGTACACCTGGAGCAATCTAGACCAATTCTTGCTATTGGTCCAATCTGCTGAGCCTGAAATCCATAGTATTGGGGCTTAGGGTATCTGAAAAGGGAACAGTGTAGGTATGACAGAGTATTGTTGTTTAGACGATGCGGCGACAGATAAAACACCTGGCCCATCATGCCATATATACTATAATTGCTGCTGTCTTAGTTATTTGTTTGCTCTAATGGCACACTCAGGATGTGGCCCCCAAAAAACTCATTTACAATTTTGATAAAAATTCTAAATTTTGTTAGAGAAAATCTCATGAAAGAATTTCAAGAACTTTGGGTTGATAATTTACAACTAGTGTTGAGCGATACTGCTCGATATCTAAAAATA
>VIAB01004429.1:118273-131532 GCA_009801035.1 Oophaga pumilio | reverse complement strand
GAGACCCGCCGTGTACCGGGAACAACTTCACGAGACTCGCCGTGTACCGTGAACACCTTGACGAGACCCGCCGTGTACCGGGAACACCTTCACGAGACCCGCCGTGTACTGGCAACACCTCCACGAGATCCGCCGTGTACCGGGAACAACTTCACGAGACCCGCCGTGTACCGGGAACACCTTCACGAGACTTGCCGTGTACCGGGAACACCTTCACGAGACCCGCTGTGTACCGGGAACACCTTCACGAGACTCCCCGTGTACTGGCAACACCTTCACGAGACCCGCCGTGTACTGGCAACACCTTCACGAGACCCGCCGTGTACCGGGAACACCTCCACGAGACCCGCTGTATACCGGGAACACCTCCACAAGACCCGCTGTATACCGGGAACACCTCCACGAGATCCGCCGTATTCCGGGAACACCTTCACGAGACCACTGTATACCAGGAACCGGCTGTGTCATATACCAGATGTTACACTTCGCTCTTCCCTGGTATTAATGTTATGGCTTATTGTAGTAATCCTCGTTTATAACTAGTGGAATTTTATTTCTAGTTTTCTGGATGTAACCTGCATTATAAAGATTGGAGGATTTAATTCTGGAATATAACGATGATGACAACCATAATGAAAGTTTTCAAATCACCTTCACTTACAAGTTACTGATCTCCAATTCCAAAAGTGACCTGTGGTCAGGAGTGGCATTGCTTCTGCAATAATTGCCCCCTCCCACACACCTCCTATTTCTGCACAACCCCTTTAAATTAGACGCAGAGGCGGAAATATGTAAATGTTTTGTATTTTGTCAAAATTGTAAAACTGCCACAGATGTGACATCACAGAAACGTAGAGTAAAGTTCTGTACAGGAAGTGACATCATCGTCAGACGTGCCAGTGCCACGTGAGCGGAGGAGTGGCCCCCAGAGGTGAATGCTATATAGGTGTGTATACGCCGTACCTTGCACCACGTCCTGCCCTTGCTGTGCCGCCGGCTTGGACTGGACACCTGCAACTTTCATCAGCGATTCGCAGAAAGCAGCGATCCACCAGTGGCTGCCACCATGGTAATGAGGCGGTTAGATGCCTGTGCCATCCTCTATCTGTACACGCCCGTGGGTCAGAGTGGCTATCGCTGCCACGTGGCATTAAACGGATGCAAACAGTCTACTCGCGAAACCTCGTTTAACGGAAAAAAAGGCAAAACTTGTAAACACATTTCATATTACAGGTGACATTAACGCCAGCTGTGAACAGTACGCATCCGGCGTCACACTAGAGCTGCTTTCTGTAGCTTCAGGAGCTGAAATCTGTTCAGCGTCTGCACTGAAAATTTGCATCCTGTGATGCCACGAATCGTCTGATTGGTTCAGTTCAAGATGTTGGAGCAACTCTGGCATCAATCAGCAGATGCAGAATGGCGATTGCAGCTCTGGAGCACAAGGCAAATCATGTTCATGTGTTATATGGTCATATTATCGATCGCCGCACTTCTGCTTTGGACATCGTGGCTTAGCATAGAGCAGACGATTAAGGCAACAGCACGAAGCGCTGAAAAAGGCATTGATTACCATCGCGGGCAGCCGGCACTAGCGCGGGCCCAATGTCCCCTAGGGGGCTCCTACCAAGTGACCAGCGAGGCAGACACGACGTTCGACACTGAAAGGCGATTAAATAAAAATTGTAATAAATAGCATCCGAACCTGGACGTTTCGTCCCGCAGCCCGGCCACCATTATTACAGGCACCTTTAACCTTTCAGCCCCATAGGCGGACCTCTTCACAGAAGGCATCTACGTGTGCAAGTTATATAGACATGTATAGATAAAACTCGTACAGGCTTGAAAAGCAGCAACAAGGACGAACCAGAAATCTACACAGAAATGACTAAAAAGAGGGGCTGCAGTATAATACAAGGGCACGATGGTGTCAGGGGGAGGCACTGCTGGTTCAGTCTCTTGTGCTGAGGGGAAGGGCTTCGACCGCACAGATTCGGGGCCCCGGATCATCGCTGACCGCTGATACAGCCATGTGCAGCACAGTCCATCTGATTTTGGTTTTAAAAAGAATAATAGAAAAAAGGAAGAAAGGAAATTGCACTTAAAATTGTGACGCTTTTGCTTCTTGAAGGTGGCATTCTCTCACCATTGTACAAGAGCGGCCGGGTGACACATGGGAAAGGTTAAGGGAAGACTGCGCCGCTGATGTGTGAGGGGTCGTGTTCCGGAATGTTTCAAGAGCCATGAAACTCCTTGGCACTTTCTTATGTGCAGTGGGGAAGGGAGACGCTCTCCCCTCCCCGATACCTGGCAGAGCGGCTTGTGCAGGGAGTGGCGGTCACAGCGCTGTGAAGCGTCCGTAATGCGAGGAAGGAACCTGTAGACCTTGGAGGTCCGTGTCAAGTGAAACCAAAGTGAAGGCGAGGGGTCATGTGCAGCCACCTGTGAATACCAGGGGGCAAGGTGCAGACCACCAGTCTGGGATGCATAGCTTTTATATCGGTGCGGTCTTCCGCGTTGAAGTGCTACCTCTGAACCACATCGCTTATCTCTTTGACAGATGATAGCAGCTTGGTAAAGTCCTGAGGAGTGGCGGGTCCTCCGCCCATGGATGCGGCGGCTGGGCAGATCTGCAGGTCGCGGAGGCTGTTCTCCAATTTGCTCATGGCTTCTCGGAATGCGAACTTGTTCCTCATTTGCTGAATGGAGTCCACGTAGCAGGTGCAGAAGGCATGGAGGTTCTTGGCGGCCTCCAGCACGGCGCTGTGGCTGGCCATCTGTTCAGAGTTCCGGTTGATGGCTGCCCGCAGGCACGTGGTGCTCTCCAGCAAGGTCTCCTTGGTGACTGCTCCACTCAGCAACTTCTCAGGAGGTTGTCGAGTTTTGCGCAAGGAAACTCTGGTGGAGATGAGTGGAATGAAGGCAGTGGAGGATGAGGACGATGATGGTGGCTGAGGGGGCTCCGTCCCCGTCTGGACGCCGGCCCGCTTCTCTGTAGACAGGGGCTTGGTGGCGGACGTGGTTTTCTTGGAACTTTCCGGCACCATGGAGCTTGTTCTTAACTGGTCTTCACTCTGGTTGGTGGCCTTGTGCTTTGACTCACTGGTGCTGGTGTCATGGTTAATGCTTTGGGGGGAGATCTTGGCAGATTTTGCCCCGACGCTGGTGGAAGATGGGGAGGTCTGGCTGGACAGTGGTAAAGGGGGGCTCGGCTTGATCTTCATAATTTTCGCTTTGTCCTTGATGGCTGGTTCGGTGGCTTTGAGTCTCCTGAGACGAAGCTCGGTCTCGGCTTTCCCAACACTCGAGGTTTGTTTCCCAGTGGAAACTGACTCCGAAGCAGTTTTTACACTCCCAACCTCCTCTCTTTGTAAAGGGGAAGAAGTAGGTGGGCCGCAGGGTTTCCTTCGTGGTAATTTTGGTGTTAGGCTCAAAGGACTGGAGCCTGGACTTTGATCGGCATCTTTAAAGACTTCGTCTGTGAGCTCCTCTGGCTTTTTGGGCAGGCGTGGAGGCGGTGTAATGGCCCCCCTAGAACAAGCAAGGTCCTGTTTTCCCTCGTTGCCTCTTTTACGGGGCAGGGCTGGTCTGTCGGCTTTTTGGGCACCTCCAGAGCTAGACATGTCCATCATGTGCCTGGTAGAGGGCAGCTCCCGAGGCAGTGTGACCGATTTCCACTCTATGTCCTTGGACCCCAGCGGCATGCACGACGCAGAAGACGACCGCTGGAAGCGTTTGCTGCTGGTGCCGCCCCCATCTTCTTCTGCTGGAAGTGGTTGTCGTCCTACAATTGAGATTGACTTTTTCCAGTGTGGGGTTAGGAAGAGCGTACCACCCTGCACTGAGCCATTGGTCATGGCCGTCCCGTTACTTGGGAATTTCGAGGAATCGATATCACCTCCATTGCTGGTGTCTCTGCAGTCTCCTTCCAGGCACCTCGGCTCCATTTCTCGGAAGGAGCTGCTGCGCTTGGGTGGCGTGGGAGCGGTTTTCTTCTTCCTCTTGATCAGTGTGCTGAAGAGATTGGTTTTCTTACTGTTGGAGAGCAGCCGCTCATCCTCAGGGCCGCCATCAGCTGCACCAACCCGTTCCTTACGAGGGAGGAGAGGAGACACTGTGGCCGACTCCAGATCCAGAACATCTGCAAGAGAAAGAGGATGAAATCACTGAGGAGGGAGACACAGGAGGAATATAGGACCATCTGGTCACTATGTATACACATCCTAACAACATCCTTTGCAATCAGTTTGTCTTAAGTCACCAAATTTGGATTGAGCAAACTGGGAAGGACCCTGCACCAGCTCTGGAAACCGTAAGAGGCGCTGTAAAGTTCCCAATTGTACTTTCATCAGAAAACTGACCCACGGGTCTAACAGTAGATCCTTGTACACCCAAACTGCAGCAGCATCCCTGGGGTCTGGTTCCCTGACATTTACCAGACCCTTCAGGTGCCAATAAGAGGAGCTGCAGAAAATTCCCACAAATCAACGCAGATCTTTGGCGTCAATGTACCTTGATCGGAGGCTCCTCGGCAGTGTGAGGTATCTGTGTTATCGTCTTTGTTCTCGGTCACCCTCCGGGTCGTCCTGGTCTTCGTCGGCAGCTCAGGGGCCTGCATGAGGCAGCTCACACTCACCTTCAGGCCTTTCTTCCCCAGCTCTTTCTCCACCTCTGTAAAAACAAAAATAAAATAAGAGAATTGCACAGCTGAATGTTTCAGTGAAGACCTTATGTGGTCTAGGTACATCAGAACTCCTCTTCTGGCCTCCCATGACGGGCACAGTCATTACAAGGGCCCTAAGTGCCCAACCTGAACCACTCAATCCCTTCTCTGCACTGCAGTTCTCATATTCTGTACATGAATCAGGTTGCTCAGGATGAACAGAGCAGTAGGTGCTGGTAGCAGTGTAAGACATAAAAAGGCACTTTGCCCATAGGGCTGCTCCCTGGCAACAGGCAGTCAATGATCCCTTAGAATAATGTAAGTGCTGCCATTAGTCACCTCCATCTCCGAGGTGCATGTCGTGAATTGCTGGAGTTTTATGCGCTCCCCGTGGCTGGATACAAGAACCGCCATTTATCCCCAGAGCAATCAATCAACAATTATTCTACAAAAAGACATTCATGGGCGGGAAGAAAAAAAATGAATGTGGGTGCAGCTCTCCAGGCCGCACAGAGGACAATGGCTGAGAGCCGCCTTTTAATATGTATTCAGCCCCTGGTAAGAGCAATTATCGGTGCAAGCAAAAGCTAATGCATTAGTGGAATGGAGGTACTGCTCCAGACAAATGAAAGAAAAATAAAAAAAAAAATAATACAGATACCACGAGTTCGTGCCAACATTGATATTATCTGTGATTTGTGAAGAGCCTTTGTAAGGTGCGCCATTGTCTGCCGAGACAAACCTTACAGCACGCTAGTTATATGGAGGGAGCAAAAAAGCGACAGCTGGGGCACTGCTGGTACTGACACAGAGCAATACTTTATGTCCCCTGCAGAGGCGCTACAGAACATAACAGGGCATCCTGTCATCAGCTTCTTGTCAGGAGACCCAGGCTAACCAAACAGGACTGTATAAATGGGACAATCCCTTTAAGAAAGTTCCAACTGCTAAAGTAATAATCCCCTAAATTTTTTCTAATTTCGGAATGGCGATCCCTGTGGTGGGAAGGTTGCCGGCTCTGCTGGACGTTCTCCTGACACCCCGGTATTATTACAAGGGCTGTCCAGCACCACTAGCTTCTGCCTTAACGATGACGTGGTGTCTCCACACACCTGCCGATCCTCCTCTTGCTTGGGGAGGTATATGGAGACATTACGGTATCAAGCTCTAGATAAAAGTGAGCGGCGCCTTAAATCTGGATGGTGGAATTAATAGTTAAGAAATTCCCTGATTTGTTACTAAAGCTCTGAAGCAGATGGATGCGGAAAGGCGACTGACAATAGAAGGACATGGCGAGACTCATGGAAGCACATGAAAGCGACGGTGCTACCCGAGTAACAAACTCCCCAGTAATGAACACTCTGCATCTTTGTAGTGACTTCAGATGGTCCTGCTTCTGAGATTTACCATCTTGAAAGGGTCCACAAAGCATCGAATCTCCAGGAGGAAAGCTCATTAGCTGCTGACCTTGCGTCCTTTCCTATCATCCTTACCGTCCGAGATACTCGACTCCTGGAACATCGTCTCAAAGGCCTGGTGGATCTCAGCGAAGGACGGCCGATCCAGAGGGTTCCACTGCCAGCCTGCAAAAATGAGAGATCCGGTGAGCACAGGCACACACATATTCCAGATTAAAGGACATATGCTGTATTGGGGACTGACTACTTCAGCAATTGTCTCCTGCTCTTAAGTGCCATAAGGTCCCCTCTGCGTGTTGTGCGAACACTTACATGCTCTCATGAGTTGGTAGACCTTCTCCGGGCAGCCCTCGGGACGCTCCATGCGATAGTCCTTCTCTAGCAGCTCATACACCTGCGACAGGTCGATGCCAGGGTATGGGGACATCCCGTAGGTGGCTATTTCCCAAAGTAAAACACCAAAAGCTGCGAGGGAAAGAAGACTAGACCGATTAGTGGAGGAGGATGAAAGTAGTAATAGGGATCCGAGTCCTGAGATGAGTAGTAGTTGTAGGGATCAGAGGCAGAGCAGCTTTGTCTTAATCAGGGGCAGCGAAATCCCACTCACCCCAGACGTCAGATTTGATGGAGAACTTGTTGTAGGCCAGGCTCTCAGGCGCAGTCCACTTGATGGGGAATTTGGCTCCAGCGTGGGCAGTGTACGTGTCGCCAGTCATCAGGCGACTGAGCCCGAAATCAGCGACTTTCACCAAGTGGTTTTCTCCAACGAGGCAGTTTCTGGCTGCGAGGTCTCTGCAGTCAAGAAAAGAAGGCAAAATATCCATGTTACACACCAACGCAAAAATATTCATATCCAGAGTACAACCATCAGGCCAGGCTTCTGCATGGGGTCTGAATATTTTCTGCTCTCGGGTTAATGGTACTGGTCAGAGCAGTTGCAGTAATAGCTGCTAATAACCCGAAGCTCGGCACTTGTGCATCATTGACCGTCCCTGATCCAGAGAGACCCCTAATTAATCTGCAATTAACAAATTATCTATGGCTTCTCAATCAATCGTTTTAGTGTGGAGCTGAGCGGGTGCATCCCCTGAGGGCAGGAGACGAGCGCGTTACCAGCCTATACAGAGACGGAGGCCGGCCCCGAATACATGTGGACTCTGGGGTCACATAGCATGGAGCTGGTGGGGTCTGTGACCACTGGATCTAGGAATCTCAGCCTCCTTTGTGAGCACAACATGAAAAGGAGAAGGGGAACCACAGACCCTCTGATATTTGTAGCTAGTGACACCACATATTAGAAATGTTCATTTTGTCTAATGTGGAATGGAAATACTGAATTGCACAGATTACCCATCTCGGGTTGGAGAAAGTTCTTGCCAGGTTTGAGGGGTGCTCACCAGGCCCAGGGGATGCTCACCAAGCCCAGGGGATGCTCACCAAGCCCAGGGGGCGATTGGCATAGTCCCATCTTTCGGGTGAGATGCCCGCTATGCTGCCGGGTTGCTGTCTCTATGGCACTAAGAGCTCAATGACCGCCTGGCGTTTGCGGTTATTAGCAGCACACACGGGTCTCAATGGGGTAAGTGTGGTCTCACGCAGCCAAGGAGAGGGGGACATCACCCTCTCATTACATTGCTAGGAGCGGAAAACCGACTGCAAGGAATGTGAACGGGTGGTAGCTAATTGCCCAGAGTAAAGGTCACAGCGCGGGCTTCGTGGCACGTCGAGGCAATTGATTAGGACAATAGGCAATTAAAAATCCACTACAAGGCACCAGCGTTAACGAGGATTCATGTGTGCAGCTCCAGATCATCACTGTGATGAGGGAGTGCGCCACTGCCCCCACCCTAAGAACAGACCGCCTGAAACCCCCCTCACCCTTTAGGCTATATGGCGGGCGCCCTCCCTCCTTGGGGTTTATTCATGCGACCGCACAGCGGCAGAATTCTCCAACCCATCCCAGTCACATATGGGAGCAGGACCAGGAGTGGGTGGGTTCTGTAAAGGTAGAAATAACCAGAAAGTACAATCGTATGAATAAGCCGCTCCAAACAACTTTCTTCTAGTATCAGCCACTGATGTGCTGCTCTTTTCTTCCTGCAGCGCAGTCTCATCTAGCTTTGGGAAAGCTGAGTGACCCTCTCTTCTCACTCCATAAGAGGGCTGACAGAACTGTAGAAAACGACATGAACCGCACATTCATACATTGCTCTAAAGCTTACAAGGCATAAATGTACAGAATCAAACTCGAGGTTCTTAGCATAACATTGTGATCAGACCGTATGAAGCCACTGCCAGGTGCAGTGCTACCGGTTTGTGCAAGGTGCTGCACCTTTTAGGTCAGGGACCCTCAGAGGTTCGCCGTGAAAGGGGGCTTCATACAGTCTGATCACAATCTTACACTAAAAACCTCACGTTCAATATTGTACATTTTTGCTGGTGGCTTTAGATCAATGTATGACTTTTAGATGTGGGGCCCATGTCTTGTTCTACAGTTCTGCCCAAATTGGGGCCGACTGCTAGCTTTCCCATAGTCCTGAATGGCAAATCTGCCTATTTACAGAAAAGATCAATGACAAGCTGTAACCCAGCTTTCCCATAGGGCAGAGATGGCACAAGAGTCTGCAGGGGAAGTTGTGTGAAGTCCCTATCGTGCTCCCTGATTAACCCCTCACTGACAGGTAACGATACAATCTCCCTCTGTCCTCGTCGTAAAAAACACAATGGAGAATGTTTGCGGCAGCGCTGACATTTAATATAACTTCAATTTCCCAGAGAACAGATGTAAAATGCCATGGCATCACGTGCCGCTCTCTCAGGAGACGCTGCCTGCTTTGTGTCGGCTTTTAAAAGTGCCCGGCCTCCGTATTGTTTGCGCAAACCAACACGGCAGATGTTTCAGCACTTAAGACCATGAGCCGTGATGGTGGCGGGGCCAGGAGCAGCGCTGACAGCATAATTACATCCCTGCGCAAAAATAAAATTAAAAAAAAAAACCACAAAACTGACTTCATTCTGCCGTGCCATAATGGAGCCGAGCGAGTGAACCGCCACCGATCTCACCGTTTATGGTGTGAAGCTGAGGAGGCGGACACGGGATCAGGAATGCAGACATCGCGGCCGCACATAACTTGAGACAGAGATAAGTGCACGCCCTTTAGAAACTACAGACCTGTGGATGAAGTTCTTTTTCTCCAGGTACTCCATTGCTGATGAGATCTGTGTGGCCATGTGAAGGAGGACCACGGCCGTCACCTCCTCCCGGATACAATCCCGCAGGTAATCCAACAGGTTCCCATACGTCATAAACTCTGTGATGATGTAGAATGGGGGCTCTCGAGTACAGACCCCTAAATAAGGAACAAAAGCAGAATAGTGAGTGCAGCTCTGGAGTATAATACAGGATGTAACTCAGGATCAGTACAGGATTAGTAATGTAATGTATGTACACTGTGACTGTAGCGGCAGAATAGTCAGTGCAGCTCTGGGGTATATTACAGGATGTGACGGTGATGAATGGATGCTGTGGATATTCAACTCACTGTGGTACATACCCAGCAGCTGCACCAGATTTGGATGCTTCACCTCCTTCATCACAGCAGCTTCCTTTAAGAACTCCTCCACCTCCATGGTGTCTTCCTAGAAAAAAAAAAGTGGGAAATGAGATGAACCTCAGCTCTGCAAACATGATCGTCTCATCACCATGGTGACTGAATGGGATTATGGTGGCTTTTTCATTTCGTGTGACCAAAGCTCAAACTTTCTAATAACTTGAATGCAGAGTATATATCTATATATCTACTTACAGCCATGTGAATAACTTCCCCTCTGCTTGCTGTGAGTGAATGGAAACTCCGTGACCTTTACCTGCTCACAAGAGCGCATGGTGATTCTGATACAGCAACTTGCTCCTGCCCAGTACAATGTGCCTTTCCATTCACTTACAGAAACCAGTTTAATTTTCAAGCACTTCCAACAAGCAGAGAACGGCAATCTATATGGAGACACTGTAACACGTGTGAAGATGACTGATGTAATGGGAGCTAAGACAAGCGGTGATCAGACTCCTCTAGAAGCCGCTCATCCTGGAGATCAGTTACATGAGATATCAGGGGCTGTGCTGCAGATGGTTGGAGGGCAAAAATAAAGAAAACTGCAATCACAAAGTAAGATCTGCAAAGTGAAAAGAAGGTGCAAGAAGCCCCCAAAACTGATGGATGAGGTGATGTACTGAAGTACGCTGCATGTGGAAGGGGAGACCAAGGCGGGGAATGGTGACAGCCTATTTAGCATGTGTAACATTTTAGGGTCCTTTTCCATGGTCTAAATAATTTTAGAAATTGTTTTTTTTTTTTGGCCCGACGCGTGGCAGGGGCCCAGGGTCTGGCGCCCGATTTATTTCACGTCTCTGATTCATTTCAGGGGTCTGATGTGACTCACCTTCAGAGTCTTCACTGCCACGGTGAGGTTGTACTTTTTCCAGACGCCCTCATAGACTTCTCCGTACTGCCCGCCACCAAGCTTGTGCTTCATAGTGATGTCCGTCCTCTCGATCTCCCATTTGTCATAGTTTGGGGACACCCCATAGATGGTGGGCTTGTTGCGCTTTGGAGCCGGGTAGTGCAGCGTGGTGATCAGTCCATCAGACACTGTGGAGTGGTGGTGCACGAGCTCGGCCAGTGTATTAAAGCGGCTGTCTGAGGACACATAGAGCTGCCGGAGGAAAACAAGATATTACAGACCTGGTCACATCCAGAGCTGCAGCAAATATGACTGATCCAACCATAATACCTGTGCTCCCATCGTTCACTGCTCTCTGCTGCATAACATTGTGAGGAGGCGCCAGTACAGTGATACATCCATCACAATGCAGCCCGGCAGTACACACCCCACCAGCAGGGGGCAGCAGAGATGGGGTGATCAGCAGAAGTGTAAATGCAGCTTTAGATGTGCCTGGAGTAAAATGCATATTGTAGGTTTGATACCGGTAGATCCCACAGGACGGACTCCACACTCCTCCTATGTGTCACTGCTTGGGACCCTCCTTGCTGCAGTCACCAGGACGGTGACGTCGGACCCTCGCTTATTTTCCGCAGACTGCTCAGCATTACAGGCGCAGTAATTAGATTTGGGGCAGCTGCCACGCGGTTCTTACTTCCCTCCATGTGGCAGCCACCAGCTTTATGAATCTGTGAGGATTAACCCAATTTTACTGGTTTTCCTCCGATCCCTGCCAAGCACAACAGTCCGGTGCCAGATGCCCACATACTGTACATATTTAACTCCGGCAGAGCCAGGAAATCCCTGGATCCCAAGTCTCCCACAGCAGAACAGGATCAGGTCACAGCCAGGCCCTTCAGTTGGTAGTGCCAGGCTGAGAGCTCACAGTGAATGATCAGCATGAGGTCCTCACCCTTCCCCCAGACCTGGAGCCCGACAGTTCCTCCAATTGTACAGCCCCGTCTTGTGCACAATGCCTTCTCGCAGCCTAAGCTGCGAAAAAATGTAGTGGAGACCAAGAATGGAGTGGATCTTGGCTGTATTATAATAGAGTAAAACTGAAGTATAAAGCAGAGGGGGGTAGGGAGCATCTAGGCTACTGAGGATACTCCCAATAGACAATCCAGCTATGCTGTAGTCACAGATCACAATAGAGCAATGCTGCAGTGTAAAGAAGCAGTCATGCTCCTGATGATACTCCAAACAGACTGCAGCCCTCCTGGAATCACAAATAGCTGTATCATAATAGAGCAGAGCTTGGATTTCTGACAACCCACGGCTGGCCAAAACCTCAGTATGTGCAGAGTTGTCAGCTGGGCTCTTACCTTGCCGTCAGATGCTGTATTGATCCGGTAGTGGTACACCCTGCCCTCGTATCGGAGGGATATGGACCTCTGCCCCGGGCTGCTCTCACTCTCCCGCACCAGGAAGCTGCCGTTGATGCCGCTGCTCAGGAGGTATTCAGCTGCGTTGCGGGACACCGGCCCGTGGTACCAGGAGTGTTTCTCGGGGCTGTTGACCGGTGTGATGTAGTTACTGGGCACCCAACCCTGGCCATTCTTGGTCTGAGCTTCGCACCACTCTCCATTGTGATTGTATCCGAGGACTCGAAGCTTTTCCCCTAATACAGAGAAAAGGTGTGAGTGCAGCTCTGGATGTGACTGGAGCAAGTGGCAGAATGTCACTTTTGGCTGTATGCACGGTGGGGGAGTAGTGCCAGTTCTCGGCCTGATCTTACCTTTTGTGATGCTGAGGGTATTGTCCCCGCTGGCCACAAAGTCGTACAGTGCAACAAACAGATTGGGGTCATTCTCGCTCGGGCCGGACAGCAGGTTTTCCTTGGAGTTCCAGCGGGCGGCTTCACTCAGACCTTGAGGCTCAAAATCGGAAATGATAGGTCGCTGTAAGGCTTCTGGGGAAGAGAAGGAGACACTTGTCACCAGCGAGAAGCCGGACGTAACGTGTAGAAACTGTGCAGACACAATCTGTAACCCCCACCACAATCACAGGAGATGGGATCTGACGAGGGGTCCGATGACAGCGACAACCTCACTATGGTCTTCTGATAGTCAGGGTGTAATCAGATCGTCAGGAAGTGACGGACAGAATAATCATCACAGCAGCACAGAGTGTATCAGGAGAACACGAGGTCTGTCCCAGCAGATCTGCACACTGCTCTCCTGACTACTCAGAGCGGCTGGGGGTCCACTAACACTCAGCTTGTCACTTCCTACAAGATCAGCATTTTCATTTTCGCTTAAATACTTTGTGCTGCTGGGAACCTTGTTTCTCCTCTAAGTCTCAGAACCGTACCTCCAAAAAGAACACCACACTCCTTTCCTGACATACTCTGTGCTGCTGAGTGGACCTTGCTACATAAATGTCTTTCCTCCTATAGGATGTGCAGATATAGTAGAAAAGAAAAGTTTTCTCAGCGAGGACAAGGACGTGTCATGTGAGAAGGGGATTGGGGAGAAGATGAAGATCACACACACCCGAGGGAGCAGGGCCCCAAAGCAGAACACAGCATTTCTGGTCAGGAGTGGTACAGACAAATGCCCACACCATGACCCTCAAGCTACAGGGGCCCCACACCATGACCCTGGAAAATGGGGCCCCCACACCATGACTCGTCCCCACACCATGACTCTGGAGCTACAGGGCCCCCACACCATGAC
>VIAB01004429.1:93598-108434 GCA_009801035.1 Oophaga pumilio | reverse complement strand
TGCGCCCAAGATAATGGAACCATGCTGGGCCCACTAACCACACACCTAATGACAGATAGAAAGGCAGCTCCATCTCCCATCTGTAAATCATGTAGGCACAGATAGTGCTGCCTCCGTCTCTCCCCTGTAAATTATGTAGGTAGAGAACTATCCGTACCTACATAATTTACAGGGAAGACAGGGACAGTAATGTTTGTGCCTACGTTATTTCATTATTCATAAAGTGTAACGAGACAGCACTATCTATACATACATTCATCTACAGGTAGGCGGTATATGGCGCAGGCACAGATCGTACCGTCTCCTGCAGCAAATGGCACAGATGGTACCGTCTCCTGCAGCAAATGACTCAGATGGTACCGTCTCCTGCAGCAAATGATTCAGGCACAGATGGTACCGTCTCCTGCAGCAAATGACGCAGGCACAGATGGTACCGTCTCCTGCAGCAAATGATGCAGGCACAGATGGTACCGTCTCCTGCAGCAAATGATGCAGGCACAGATCGTACTGTCTTCTGCAGCAAATGACGCAGGCACAGTTTGTACCGACTCGTGCAGCTAATGACGTAGGCACAGATCGTACCGTCTTCTGCAGCAAGTGACGCAGACAGATAGTATTTCCCCCTTGCCTCTCCAGTAAATGACATAGCTACAGATAATACAGTCTCCCCCTTTAACGCATGTTGGTACAGATAGTACTGCTTCCCTGTCTCCCACTGTAAGTTATGTAGACACAGATAATACTACCTCTTTGTAAATCAGGGGTGGGGAATTATTTTTCTACCAAGGGCCATTTGGATATTTGCACCATCCTTTGATGGACATACAAATCGCGTGCTAACTCCACCAACAAACTACGATCTGGCATTGCATGCGCCTCAGCATTCAGTAGCGTTCACAAAGGAGGAAGAAATTAATGGGCCATCAAAATATAGCTGTCGCCGGCCAAAACACTGCGGTCCCTGGGAGTCTGGTCGTTGAGGGCCCTCAACAGTCTGGGGTTCCCCACCCCTTCTGTAAATGATGTGGGAACAGATAGTACTGCCTCCCAGTAAATGTAGGTAAAAATAGTACTGTCTCCAACTGTAAATTAAGGTACTGCCACACTAAACAATATCGCTAACGGGATCGCTAAAAAACGTCACTATTTAGCGATCCCGTTAGCGATGTTGCTGTGTGCGGCAGCTTCCAGCGACGAGCTTCCTGCTGGGATCTCGCTCGTCGCCGGAAACGATCCGGACCCTTTTTTCATCGCTGGCGCTCCTGCTGGGTGAGTATCTATCGCTGTGTGGCACCTTTTCTTAGCGATTTAGCGGTACTTTTGTACCGCTAAATCGCTAAGAAGATCGCTAACGGCGATAGCGTCGTTAGCTATATCGCTAAATGTGGCACACATTTAGCGATATTAAAACGATCCCGCTAGCGATCTCATTAGTATGCGCCGCTAACGAGATCGTTAGCGGGAGCGTTTAGTGTGGCAGTACCTTAAATGATGTCGGCACAGATAGTATTGGCTCCTCATCTTTCCCTGTACATCACATAGCTACAGATAATACTGTCTCCTGCATTAAATCCTATAGGTATCTTGTATATTATGCAGGCATAGATAGTACCATCTCCTTTTCTCTTACTACATACGTGGTCAAAATTATTGGTATCCCTCGTTTAATGACAAAAAAACCCACAATGATGACAGAAATAACTTGAATCTGACAAAAGTAATAAATCAAAAATCTATGAAAATGAGCCAGTCAGACATTGCTTTTCAACCATGCTTCCACAATATTTAAAAAAAAAATAAAACTCATGAAATAGACCTGGACAGAAATGATGGTGCTCTTAACTTAATATTTTGATTTATTATTACTTTTGTCAGATTCAAGTTATTTCTGTCACCATTGTGGGTTTTTCTGTCATTAAAAGAGGGGTACCAACATTTTTGACCACGTACATATGTATATACATATACATCCATATCCTACAGATACAGCACAGGACTGTTGGTGCTTTTGAAATGAGAAAATATTCTCCCAAATTGTTGGCCTTTTGCCTCCTTGTAGAGATGAGCGGTGTCACTGCCATATTCCGGCCTCATCCCCAGCCTCACTCATCCTGAATGAGCAGTGGTGACATCGCGGGTGACACCTCCTGATCATGTACACAGCCCATGGGCGCCATTCCCATCATATTTTACTACAGCCGCCTTTCGGTCGGCTCTGACGGATGGAGGGCGGCGAGGTGAATCCGATCAGCGCGTCTCTGTTAAGAGCATTTATTTCCCATAAACAAGTGGTGCATCGACTTCTCCCGTTAACAGCGGCTGATGGTTTTATGGTAACAGCAATTTACTCTAAACTTTTAACCTCATTTTCACTCTCGCCGGTCGATGGTGAAACTGCAGAATCCATGATTACGCCGTAAAACGCGGGAGATGAGAAATCAAAATGAAGGAGCATCCACAGATAACACAAAGTGACGGCCCGGGGACTACAAGAGACAAGACACTAGAGGGCCCACTGTACGGACCAGGACCACCCCAGACGGCCAGACACGGAAGATGTCCTTATATAAGGGCTGCACGCAGATTTACAGAGACACTAACCCTAGATTAGAAGGATTGCTGTTTATGGGTCATGGCTTAAAATCTTCAAAAACCCTTTCTAGTTAAGGCTACACAGACCTGCAGAGTTTCTCGGGGAGCAACCCTAGCGGTGACTCGCACCGTCTGATCTTCTCCACTGCGCACGCTGCTCGTTACTCCTCAGATTTGTAACGTCTTATAAGCGCCCCGCTGCACTTCTACTCCGACTACTTGAAAACCTAATTAGGCACTTTATCGGGAACAGGAAGAAAATGGCAGCGGAGGTTTTTCACCATTAAGGGTTATGTATACTTTTGCAATCTTTTTTTAATTAACTTTTTTTCTTTTCTTTTTTTTTTTAAATCAAATAGGCCACCTTGCAAATCTTTCCGTTTTGCACCTGCAGCTCCTATGCAAAATTGCTCATCCTTATAATTACAAAGAAAAGGGGTAGGTGACCACAGGGCTGTAACCATGAAGACATACTATTCTTCTTAGAAGCGGAATTCACATGTTGCACGTACAACACGGCTGAAAAATGCACTGACAAATTAAATTGTGCAGTGTGCCATAGTTAAAAGGGTATTCTGCAATGCTTGCTTGCAGGCTGGGAGGTGAGCAGTGCCAATGATGTGGCATCTACATATACCCGTTGGGATGAGTGCACTATCAGCAGGGGGACATCACCTTTTGATCGTGCACACTTCCTGGCAGGTATATGCTGTCACGATGCCATTGTTGCTGCTCACCTCCCAATGCAAAGTGAAGTGATCCAGACAATCCCTTTAATGCCGAGTGTCGGAAGCCCATTTCGCTGTATACCCGAGCATGCATTAAAGTTGGTTTTATCTGCGGTTATTTGCAAACCAAGAAGCTCAGTGTGTCTGCGTCGCCGTTTTTGCATCATCATGTACCTGCACGGTCAACCGCTGCTGTCCTGATCGAATCACCCAATATTAGCCTCCTGAAGTGACCCTGCCCCCACACACCTGTCCTCTAGAATAGCAGTAGGGGGGCTCTGACCACCTGGTTGCAATACAGCGCACACCATGTGGTGGCCAAGACATGACATATGGACGGTGCAGCATGAATTATACGTGATCTGTGGGAAGGCGTCATGGCCTGGAACGCACTGGGGTTTGAGCAAGAAAATGGGGTGCAAGATGACGGTACAGGAGCCCCTAGAGTGTGAACCCCAAGTACATGACAGTGCAGCTGTACATTACAAAAGGGAAAAGTACCCCCTTCTGGAGCTCTACATTACAGCCCACTGTTTCCGCGCCACAAGAAGACACTGCACTCGCTGGAGCGGACGACTCGCCAAGAATTTTCATCTGAATTCCTACAATAACGTCATTGGGAGCGTTGCCAGAGGGGAGATCTCATCCAGGAGGAAGGAGGGGGCGTCCTATCCAGATATTACCACCGCTTCTAGGTAAATACTATTACAAAGGATCAATTAAACATGCTGCGACTTTTCTTTCCAAGACATCTGCTTGCAGTGTGTGAATAGAAACATTTTTGATTACATGCAGAGTTTGAAAACTTGATGGGTGGGGGCTTTTTACAATTGTATCTAATCTGGATCATGCCTCCGTCCTGTCCTGAGAGTTTGGTACAGTGTGTCAGTGTAGGTGGCTGAGGTCACAGGATTGTGTAGGCTCCATACAGTGATGGCTTACTGCACATTACTGATCCTGAGAGTGAAGGGCTAGAGGGCAATGTCAGTGCCGCCGCAGTCTCTGGAGGGCATCCTCTGCACTGCGGCCCCTGTACAGTAGACTGTAGAGGACCACAGAGCTGCAAGGTCTCAACTACACACAGCGCTTGTTTGTACTCTGTTACCATGGCGATATATTGATCTGCTTAGGAGGCACAATCACACACATCCAAAGGGATCAGGGAGATACAAAAGTTCAGATCCCCCAAATGATAAAGTGATGGCAAACCCTAGCGATAAGTTATGAAATTAGAAGAATATCCCTTTAAGTCCGTACAGGGCTCCCATTCACAGACAGCAAGCACATGTAAGTCGCGATCTTCAAACCTTGTGTAAATGGAAGATGACCCCCTATTTGGCCACAAGAATGGAATGGGTGGGCTTTTCTCCACCAGGACCCTCCTACCTGAGCCTTGGAGTTCAGGCAATTAAATCCTTTGTTTCAGCTTGAGAGGAGCGGTGCCCGTTTTCTGACACCTCTTTTACCATTGATATCATATATATGGGGCAGCAGCTTCTATATCACTGCTTCCATTTCTGAATCCACCCTCTCCCATCATTTCAGGTCTCCTGAAATCTTGCAGGGATTCAGGCTTCCTCCACACATTTCGGGGGAAGAGGTGCCCTTTAAAAGTCACTTAAGCAATAAAACCCATTTAATTAAATTTAGCACTCTGCACGGCGTCTGCACTACTCCCCGAAGTCTACGAAGGAGGAACTGGATTAGAACCCTCCAGCGTAATCAATTCTCCGCTGGTTCGGCCTGGTCCATGCCAGCGGCGCGGTTCAGGCGAGGGGAACCTTGCGGCCCTGTTTGGGATGAGGCAGTGCGCTGGTATTTGCTGTATTGGGATGCAGGATGATGAGGTCATCACTCAATGGTGTGGGGGGAGGAGGGGGATGCGGATGGTCTTCAGGAATGTCTAACTCATTCCAGGTCTCTCCAATAAGACATGACCACTTGGGGCCCCCAGCCCAGCAGATGCACCAGGTGGAGTCTGCGCCATTAACCCCCTGCACCCTGACGCAAGTTATCGTTCGCTCACTTTCTGCAGAGACTCTGCTGGGCAGCTCATTTCCGTAAGTGGTTCTGCCTGTCCGCCATTTACCAGACAGCAGGATCCTGAATTCACTGATCCATCCTCCCTCTCCCCAGAAAACGCGTCTTTTAATGCAATAATACGGTGTTACCGCGTTCTCCCCGTTGTCTGGAGAATATATAGATGTCGATCATGGAGACGAACAAAAGGGGAAAAAAAAGAAAAGATCAAGAAGTGGCAAACGCAAAACTTAGTCTAATGGTCGTCCGCGGGACACCCATAGAAATGCACAGATCTCTGAGCTGCACGTAATCGCCGGTAATTCTGTGAAATGTGGCACCTGGAGACAAGATAATCTGTGTTTTCCGCGCCCACGTGTAAAGGCTGGCGCTGGGAGAAAGTGATGGGAGGTCACCGGGCTGAATGGCAAGATTACTTGATGGACACCTAGCGACAAAACCCAGATCTTATCCCAACAGCCGTACAAATGGAGAACACAAAGAAGAGATTTCACAGTTTATTGGCGCCGCGCGTCAGGGGAACATTAGCGCAGTAAAGTGTCGGCTGCAGCTAAGTGGGTGAACAGACATTACCAGAGTAGAGTAAGAGCCACAGGTGCATCTCCGTGCCAGTCTCACAGCGGGAATCATGTGCTGCCATCTTCTGCATAACCAGCCAACTCCGCCACCGACGGGTGATGGCAGCCATACACATTTTAAAGAGGTTCTCCGCTGCCGCCGCTCACTTCTGCATTGAAAGGAAGCGATGCTGACCTCGCACACCTGCAGAGAGCGCTGATAGCAGATATCGCGATTGGCACCGCTCACTTCCGAAGAGAACTCTACATTACAGGGGTACTCTTATCCTGCGTAGAGTGTGCCATCGCGGGCTGATCGTGGCAGTGTGATCTCTGGGACCACAACCGCTGCCGAGTGTGCAGGGCGCACAGCAGAGGTTTGGAGCGTTTAAAGGTGTTTCTGTATGTAGTGGCGCCCCTACATAGCGGTGACCCACTAAAATAGCGCCATGGCCCCTTCATTCTCAGGGTAATTGGGGGCCCAGTGCTTTTAGTCATCTGTAGTCTCTGGGAAAGATGGGCGACAGGCTTCACATACAGACGCCATTCGTGCTCCATAACCAGGCAGATATGGCAGTGAGAACAGGTGGGTGCCAACATATATAGCAATGCACCCACCTGTTCCAAAACAGAAATATGTAATGGCTACCAGACTTGGCTGGAAGGTGACAACTCCAGGGACTTTTCTCCATTTTGGAAGATACTGCCTTTTAAGGTCGGTTTGAAAGAATCCTTATGAAAAATACGTTTTTCATGGTATTTTTAGCTGCTTTTTTGCGCCAGATGTCACTTTAATAACTGAAACAAACCACCAGGTTTAGTTTATGCCACCCGCCTGCTGCATTCGTGACGTGGACATAAACAGGATTTGCAGCAGGTTAATGCAAGCGTTGCACCTGCGTGTACTCACTGAGGAGTGGGCCGAGGAGCCTTGTAACTGAGGGGGAAGGATGTGGCGCGGAGCAGAACGCTGCAGCGAGCGGGCTTATCCGTGTAACGCGCCAACGCGCCATTAACACCGGGCTGCTGTAGAGGCGTGCTGCAGAGGGTAATGGTCTGTGCCAGACGCTTCCACCAGTTCCAGGTTTATCGCCGCTTGTTCCGCGTCTCGGGCCTGTACTGAGAGGATGGCCGAGATTATATACCAGTGAAGAGATGATTGACTCCTCAGACAGTGAATGCCGCCCCACACTGCACTGCAGGGGCCAAATCAATCTCTCTTTTTGTCCGGTCGATGACTAATTGAGACATGGCAACAGTGAAACATGGCGACGTGTCTACTAATTCCTCTTACGCTTCATGGCTTTAATGTCCTATGTGCGGAAAAGACAAGAGGCCAAATCCATCTATTTCTGCACAGATTCGTCACTGCTGCCTTGGTAAAACAGACGGGACAGCTCCGGGGTCAGGGATGATGGGAGTAGTGACACATTGTGTGATTGGAGATTAGACTGTGAGCTCCGGGATGATGGGAGTAGATTAAATTGTGAGCTCTGGGGATCAGGGACAGAATCACCACCTGGGCTCTGGACAGACGGGTGAGCCCACTCGCCATCAGGGATAGCGGTACCCTATAGGACCCGTGAGTCGGGGGGAATGCCAACACTGGCACTGGGCCCGCACAGCACCTCTCTCCGCTGCTCCGCTCTCCTCAGCATCTTCTGACTCTCTGACGTCTCAGTGCAGAGAGCGCACTGACATCACTAAAGCATGCCCTCTGTGCAGAGTCAGAAGACGCTGAGGAGACTGGAGCAGCAGAGACCAGAGAAGCGGGGCGGGTAAGAGGAGTGTTTGATTATTTTTTTTTTAAGAATGGAGTATTATATGGGGCCTGATATACTGCATCGAGTACTGTGTGGCGCCCATAAAACTGTATGGAGGACTACGTGGCGCCCAGAATACTGTATGGAGGACTACGTGGCGCCCATAATACTGTATGGAGGACTATGTGGGGCCCATAATACTGTATGGGGGACTGTGTGGGGCCCATAATACTGTATGGAGGACTATGTGGGGCCCATAATACTGTATGGAGGACTATGTGGCACCCATAATACTGTATGGAGGACTATGTGGCACCCATAATACTGTAAGGAGGACTATGTGGCACCCATAATACTGTATGGTGGACTATGTGGCGCCCATAATACTGTATGGAGGACTATGTGGTGCCCATATTACTGTATGGAGCAATATATGGGGCCCATAATACTGTATGGAGGACTATGTGGCACCCATAATACTGTATGGAGGACTATGTGGCAACCATAATACTGTATGGAGGACTATGTGGCACCCATAATACTGTATGGAGGACTATGTGGCACCCATAATACTGTATGGAGGACTATGTGGCACCCATAATACTGTATGGAGGACTATGTGGCACCCATAATACTGTATGGAGGACTATGTGGCACCCATAATACTGTATGGAGGACTATGTGGCGCCCATAATACTGTATGGAGGACTATGTGGCGCCAATAATACTGTATGGAGCAATATAATATGGGGCCTATTATACTGTATGGAGGACTATGTGGTGCCCATAATACTGTATGGAGGACTACGTGGTGCCCATAATACTGTATGGAGGACTATGTGGCGCCCATAATACTGTATGGAGGACTATGTGGGGCCCATAATACTGTATGAAGGACTATGTGGGGCCCATAATACTGTATGGAGGACTGTGGCACCCATAATACTGTATGGGGGACTGTGGCACCCATAATACTGTATTGAAGACTATGTGGCACCCATAATACTGCATGGAAGACTATGTGGCACCCATAACACTGCATGGAGGACTTTGTGGTACCCATAATACTGTATGGAGGACTATGTGGCACCCATAATACTGTATGGAGGACTATGTGGTGCCCATAATACTGTATGGAGGACTATGTGGTGCCCATAATACTGTATGGAGCAATATATGGGGCCTATTATACTGTATAGAGGACTATGTGATGCCCATAATACTATATGGAGGACTATACTGTCCGGTCTAAAATGAAAAACTTTTGAATTCACCCCAGCACACGCATTGTGCACTGCGAGTATTGGCCAGTTTCTGACCTATTGTAGAATTTACAATATACAGGTGTTTCTTACAAAATTAGAATATCATCAAAAAGTTAATTTATTTCAGTTCAATATAAACCATGAAACTCATATTATATAGAGTCATTACACACAGAGTGATCTATTTTATGTGCTTATTTCTGTTAATGTTGATGATTATGGCTTACAGCCAATGAAAACCCAAAAGTCATTATCTCAGTAAATTAGAATACTTTATAACCTCAGCTTGAAAAATGATTTTAAAATCCAAAATGCTGGCCTAATGAAATGTATATTCAGTAAATGCACTCAATACTTGGTCGGGGCTCCTTTTGCATCAATTACTGCATCAATGCGGCGTGGCATGGAGGCGATCAGCCCGTGGCATTGCTGAGGTGTTATGGAAGCCTAGGTTGCCTTGATAGCCGCCTTCAGCTCGTCTGCATTGTTGGGTCTGGCGTCTCTCATCTTCCTCTTGACAATACCAGTTAAAGGGAATCTGTCGCCACTTTTGTGGCATATCATGTTAAAATATCATTCAATTCAGTGGCAACTCTGCATTATAACAGTACTTTTGATACCCCTCGACTCCACACCTTTGATCAATAAACATTTATATTCCTCCCGCGGTGTATGTAAATCAGCTCAGTCTGGTCCGATAGGGGGGGCTTATTGTCCATCTCCACCCCTCCCTCCTTGGCTTGCTGTGCATATTATTTTCTGTGAATATCCTGCGTTCGCATAGTTACCGCGTGTGCGCATTCAAATGGCCTCTTACGCGTGCGCAGTATGCTTTGCCCAACTGAAAATCAGTATTCAGCCGGCGAGTTTGCTGCCAATCAAGCACAGTGATACTGCTGTTTTTACACCAGGTATTGGTACTTTTGGCAGTGTGGACAGGTGCAGTCCTGCTGGAGAATGACATTTCCATCTCCAAAAAGCTTGTCAGCAGAGGGAAGCATGAAGTGCTCTAACATTTCTTGGTAGACGGCTGCGCTGACTTTGGTCTTGATAAAACAGTGGACCTACACCAGCAGATGACATGGCTCCCCAAACCATCACTGATTGTGGAAACTTCACACTAGACCTCAAGCAGCTTGGATTGTGGCTTCTCCACTCTTCCTCCAGACTCTGGGACCTTGATTTCCAAATGAAATGCAAAATGTACTTTCATCTGAAAACAACACCTTGGACCACTGACAACAGTCCAGTGCTTTTCCTCCTTGGCCCAGGTAAGACGCTTCTGGCGTTGTCTATTGGTCATGAGTGGCTGACACAAGGAATGTGACACTTGTAGCCCATGTCCTGGATACGTCTGTGTGTGGTGGCTCTTGAAGCACTGACTCCAGCAGCAGTCCACTCCTTGTGAATCTCCCCAAAAATTTTTTGAATGGTCTTTTCTTAACAATCCTTTTAAGGCTGCGGTTATCCCAGTTGCTTGTGCACCTTTTTCTACCACACTTTTTCCTTCCACTCAACTTTCCATTAATATGCTTGGCTACAGCACTCTGTGATCAGCCGGCTTCTTTAGCAATGACCTTTTGTGTCTTACCCTCCTTGTGGAGTGTGTCAGTGACTGCCTTCTGGACATCTGTCACGTCAGCAGTCTTCCCCATGATTGTGGAGCTGACTGAAACAGACTAAGGGACCTTTATAAACACTTAGTAAACCTTTGCAGGTGTTCTTTATTATTCTAATTTACTGAGATAATGAATTTTCGGTTTTCATTGGCTGTAAGCCATAATCATCAACAATAACAGGAATAAACACATGAAATAGATCACTCTGTGTGTAATGACTCTATATAATATATGAGTGTCACTTTTTGTGTTGAAGAACTGAAATAAATTAACTTTTTGATGATATTCTAATTTTGTGAGAAGCACCTGTATATCACACACGTAATGTAAGAAGTGAAATTTTGGCAATATACTATACCTATATTCCTTATCTGTGCATCATGAATCTTGGTATGTGTTAAAGGGCCCACGAAAACCTGAAACCGGCCCTGGGCAAGGATGATGGGAGTAGTAATACACTGTGTGATAGGAGAGTAGATTGTGAGCTCCTGAGGTCAGGGGATGATGGGAGTAGTAATACATTGTGTAACAGAAGATTAGACTGAACTCCTGGAGTCAGGGATGATGGGTGTGATTAGTGCTCGCAGGGTCAGGTAATAATACAGAATCTTTCCTCCTGTCTATATGCCGATGATGTGACTCAGTGACCGACAATCTGATTCATTGGGGGTCCTCACACTAAGGATGTGATCATCCTCATCTTCAGATACAGCGCCTGTGCCCTGCTCTGGGGGAGTGTGGGGGGTACACAGGGTAGCCGAAACCTCGCGCTAGTGTCTCATTCGCAGCTCTTAGGAATGAGAACACTACATCATCCTGCATGGATTATCATGCTGGGTGCAGCTGCAGTGTAAAGAATGGAGGACTTCCCGTTGCTGTAGTATTAAACTTCATCTGTTATGATTCGGTAGCTGAGGAGTGCAGGCAAAAAGGCAATACACCAGAGCAGTTGGAATCTATGAGATTGCAGTACCCTGACTAACCACCACAACTAGAGGCAGCCGTGGAGCGTTCCTACGTTGGTCCTAGACGCCTCGTCACAGCCTGAGAAACTAACTACACCTACAGATAGAAAGAGGAAAGCTATCTGCCCTGGAGCAGAACCCCAAAGATAATAGCAAGCCCCCAAACATGTAATGGCGGTTAGACAAGACGAAATACTGACACAGACAGCTAAATAGAAAAGGATAGGAAGGGCACTTACTGCAATCCCCAAAAAACCCTGAAAGCACCAACTCTACTAATTTCAAAAACACCTGAGATCACACGACCTCTACCACCTAAATTAGCTCTCTGGTGTAACAAAATCAAAACAGCAGCCACTGAAAAAACTGGAAAAAGCAAAAGTACAAACATCAGTGGCTGAACTAAACTGAGAGGGCAAAAGCCCCCTGAGGGGACCCAGAAGGCCCCCACAGAAGTGCAGGACAAAATGCAAAAATCACGCACAGAAACAAAAAGAAGAAAATGTCTTATCTGTTAGCAGGAGATGCAGACACGACACAGCAGGCTACAAGGGAAACTGGAATCAAGGATTCAGACCAGAACAATTGATCACCGGCAACCCTGATGGGAAGGTGACTCCCTTATATAAGACCAGTCAGTAACACCTGATTCCCAGTCCTCACAATCTTCACTGAACAGACCAGTACCGCCTGTAACCACCAGAGGGAGCCTCTGCTCAGAACTCATCTCAAGCCCATTCACAACATTCATCCTCTTGCCTAGTCACGTAAGTTGGGTTAATTAAAAAAAAACAAATATTCATCAACTTAAACAAGGGACATAAACCTAACTAGAGAAATAGACAAGTGGGGGTTAACCCAAGAAGTCTGTACCCCCCTACAGATTTATACTGTCCAATCACATACACTTTATTAAATATATATGGTAAAACTAGAAGTAGTCACTGCAACCAATGAAACCTCAATGCTTTACACTGCAGGCTGCATGCAGAGAACTGACAACTAGAAATGAGACAAAACTGGAACAATTCACCACCAGCAACCGAGAAGCTACCAATATGGCACCGCCCTGAATAGCCAGGCAAGGGTTAATGGTGGTGTTGGTAAGAGAGACACCAAATAGAAGATCGCGAAGCTGCACAAGAGGGGCGACCAGGACCTACAGGGAGCACAGAAACACGGGCAGCCAAGGACGTAATGCACAAGGGGCCAGTGCCAGGCACACTGGACACAGGGGCCACATGTTCATGCCGACCCTTCTAAGCTCTGATTTCATAACTCTCTGCTGGTCCCCTTTCACAGTTTTGATAAAATCCGTTTTCTCTGCTGCAGATCTGTCAGTGCTCTGAATGCTGAGCTCTGTGGAAGCTCACTGATTAACAGCTTTCCATGTACACTGTGCATAGCCAGAAAACTGCCAATCAGAAAGGGGGAAGGGTTATACAGAGCTCATGAATAAGGGGGACTACATGTCAGCGTCAGGAGAAAACTAGTCCTTGTGATAATCTCCTGCTGATAAAATTGCAGCAAGCCGCCCAGTGACATTGCTGGTGTCAGGGTCTCTGCCCCTACTACATCATGCTGCTCTCAGTAGGTAGCAAAATCCTGCTGACAGGTTCCCTTGAAAGGGGTTGAACAGTTTAAATGTCAGATTAAATGCATCTTTATGAGCTATATTTATAATTTAATAGCTATATGGCCCAAATCAAAGTTTTCTTAAAGAAATATCCTCATTGGACAGGATGGCGGCTCAGTGGTTAGAATTATTGCCTTGCAGCGCTGGGGTCCTGGGTTCAAATCCCACCAAGGACAGCATCTGGAAGGAGTTTATATGTTCTCCCTGTGGGTTTCCTCTAACACCCCAAAGACTAAAAAGGAATGTAAATTGTGAGCCCCAGTATGGACAGCGACAATGTCTATAAAGCAGAGCACTTCATCAGCGAGCAAAATTAAATTATTAGTGATGACTTACTGCTATTAATCACCGTCACTTAAGGCGGTTGTAATAATTAAGCCCCACTAAATAGCTGTGCTGAGTTGCTGTGACCCCCACTAATACAGAAAACGCACCAGGAAAGCACCCAACCCCCATTCATTAATTATGGGGTTGCTAGAGATAGTAAAGCTCCATAGGCAATGAACAACAGCAGCCATCACTCTCAGTCAGACAGGGAACCGCAGAGTCTCACTCTTCGGATCAGACGGGATATGAGCAGTAGGACCCCCACAAATCTGCAAGATATCACTTATCCATAGGATGATACAACCCTTTGTATGATTGATGGACGGCCAGGCTCTGTGACCCCAACAATTCTGGAACTTTAGGGGCCACAGCATTGCATCTCCTTCCTTGGACAGGGCCGTTCACAGACCCCCAATTCAGAGCAGCATCATGCAAGTCAATGTGGTCGCATGTAGTTGCCTGCACAGTCTGGTGTCTGGAAGCACTGCTCTGCAGTAAAAAGTGATGAACCACAGTGTTCTCCCCTTAATTATTAGGATCAGTCCCAGAAGCTGCCCCCCTAGCCGTACGCAGTAGACATAACCCAGTCTCAGTGTTCATTGATGTGTGCTGCCGCATTCGTCCCCTTCTTCATATTAACTCTACTACATTCACTTTAATTCATAATTTCTCAGATACAAACACATAAATAGTCGGCGTTTCCACTAATAGACGCTCGAGTGCTCACTGGGGGGCTCTAAAATTAGCCGAATAAACTCTAAGTGGTGGCGGAGAGCGGCCGTTCCCGGAAACATCGCAAATAATAAATGAAATGGTTACTACTCATTCTTATTTAATCCCAAGTTGTGGTGCGGTGGCGGCGGACACGATGCAGCCGGCGGTGCTAATAATCAGTCCATCCATTCTTCAAGTTAATTTAAGAGGAGAACTCGTCGCTGGTCATTCATGTAAATTATGTCTCGCTATCAGGACACACAGGCGGCCATAATGAGAACCACGCCATATTCATCCTGACCTGGAAGCGGCAACAGCACGAGGAGCTTGTAATTACATCAGGAGAATAAATGCACAGGAGGTCAAGTGACAATAAGCCCCCTCCACGTGATATCATAACAGAGACTGGAAGCAGAGCAGTCCCCCCAAGTGTTTTATGTTGCGGATCATTACTACTCCCAATAACCAATTATGATCTTGTTAACCACAGAGAAAAACTGGCACCGTCGACAGGAAAGAAAAATGTCTGCACCCAGCAATAATCCCAGTAAAGACAATGTGTACATATATTACTTGTACTTCATTGTACTCCAGAGCTGCACTCACTATTCTGCTAATGCAGTCACTGTG
>VIAB01004429.1:43529-57830 GCA_009801035.1 Oophaga pumilio | reverse complement strand
TCACAGGGACCTCCCCCCGCAGTCAGGTGTGATATCACAGGGACTTCCCCCCGCAGTCAGATGCGACATCATGGCAGCCTTTCTCCACAGTCAAGTGTCAGGTCACAGGGGCCTCCCCCCGCAGTCAGGAGTCAGGTCACAGGGGCATCCCTCGTATATCAGTTGTGACATTACAGCCGACCCCCATAAAGACAGCTAAGCCTGAGGAGAGTTAGCACAGGGGGTACTTGCAGAGCAGCTTAGGCCTTTATTCTAGGTATTACCATGATGCATCTAGCTACAATGAGTTAATATTCGGAGATGCACTCTATGCAGATGCAGGTGCCTTAGTTGCACCAGAGAAGTCTTCAAAAAAGTACAGGTGACAATTGATGATCCTTATGGGAAATAAAGCAGAGACGGTTGTCTACATGAGCCTTTCCGGGAGGCGTCATTACTGCTTTATGAGTCAATGTCTTCCTGTGCACCGGGATATGGAATAGGTGCACATTCCCCACTACGGACATCAATTCCCAGAATAACTGGGCGTATGCAGACGGTGAGCTATCCAAGCGATGTGCCCAGTGCCTACTAAACCGTGAGGATATAAATGCAAGATGGAGCCCATCCTTACAGAAAGTGGACGGAGGAGAATAGGGGATATGGAGGTGGATTGTGAGCTGCCACGGCTACAGGATCTGAACCTGCCTGTGTCAGACATATAACCTGCGGCTTTAATGAGCACAGGACTCGGCGCCAGCTCCCCACAAGGTAAACGGTGTCACCGGAGTACTGCGCACCATAAATCATCAGGAGCTAGAGAAGAAGTCTGACGTCTCAATCTCTTCCCACTCAGCTACGATATTCTCAGGGCTGAACAGGACGGGACACCGGGTCCTATCGGGGTATGGTGCTCCGCAGGGGCGGGCGGATCAAATTGGATGAAAAAAAAAAAAACAAAGTGATGGCCGTACAGATGGAACTTGCTGGGATTTACTAACCTCGACCCTGAAAACACCAGCTATCGACAGTGCCCAAATCCCGCCAGGAAGACCCCCGTTAACTTCCCTGGCCCCTGAAAATCCAACCAACCTAAACCCTGCAATACCCACCAACATTACCTCTCTCCCCTTTTCTCTGAATACTTTCTATTACATCCTGTAGGGTCTGCTAAAAAATCATGGCCTCCACTAGAAATGAATGGGGAAAGTAAAGCAGAGACCCCGAGTGTTCGCTGGCAGGACTCGCTGGCACACAATCCAAACATCCCCATCCTGAGAACACTTCTTCCAAGTAATTTAACAGAGATTGTAATTTCCATTTAGACTCCGTTATAAAAAAAAAAAAGGCAGCATTTGTGGTAATGGAGGAGCCGCTCACATGCAGCATCATTAAATAATTAATCGGCACGGCGAGTCATGGAAGCCTCCATTCCTGTCCGATTAGAAGCCCTCGCCTCCACTGCAGATCTGGCTACATCCCATCCTTCCCTTGTAATGATGCAGGGGGCATGTACAAACACTTAATTAGGGTATTTTAAGTTTTAGAGGGGGTCCCTAACTCAGCACTCACACACTACAAGGCAGTGTCTCTCTTAGTAGGACCGCTCAGTGAGAAGCGCAATGCTTCATTTCTTCATGTGGCGGAGCTGCAGGGGGAATTAAGCCCTTGATATTGCTGATCTTTAGGGGCCCCTGCATTAGGACATCTTGTTGGAAAACTGACCAAAGCAGAGCCCCACTTTAATCACTGGGGACCTGGTCTGCCTCAACTGCAGGAAGACCAGAACAGCACCTAACAACAGATTAAAAGGATATTTCAGGAATGTGACAGCCGTCCAAAGCGAAGTCAAACCAAGACAAAGCTTCTATTGAAGAGAGACGTGCAGAAAAGTGTAGAGTAATGTCCAATGATGTGATCACAGATGGATCCTGCAAACCAGGACTATCAATCTATGAGCAGGGCAAGGGGTTACCGAGGGACCAGAAGAGTCTGGAGGAGGCGAGCAGATCAGCTACACCCCCAGAATAATGCACATGGAAGACCCACAATATAATCCTATGACACGACAATGCTGTGGACTAACAGCGCCTCTAGTGGTGAAGACAGGAAATATAAAGAAAAATAGAGTTACAATTAGTGACAGGTCACACCGGAAACTTTCTACAATCAGAGAGGGAAAGGTTCACTGCAAGGCAATGCCAATGTAGATGTCACCCGGGGTCTGGACACAGCTGGCATCAATCCTGCAATCCTGGCAGTGAGCAGTTACCACCAAGCAGTGATATAAATTGCAAGTTTCTGAAAACTTCTGCAGAAACAAACGTAACGAGGTGTAACAGTGCAACAAATCAGCATAAGTGCTCAGCAGAGGAGCCGCAGATGGGGGCGGCTTACAAACGGGCTATTAAGGATCCTACAGAAAGCCTCACTGTGACCATAAGAGGGATTCAGCAGATTCAGCAGATCCGCAGCACAGAGCCTCCTCCTGCAGATGGTACACTTGCCTGCAGTGCCCCCTAAAGGCAGCAGAGAAATAGTGCAAGGTCTCCTGTATGATGGACGAGATAAAGGGTTAGAAACAAAAAGAGCCGAATCCCCAGCTCGAATGCGCATTATTCTAATCATCTGTGACTAAAGCAGCACCACTCTGACCCATGGTCATGTCTGGTATTACAGCTCGGCCCCATGTCTTAACAGTGGTCAGAGAGGATCTGTATTAGCATGCACACTTGGGTAGGGCAAGCAGATGGTGGCAGTGTACCACTGAGGACACAAAGTGGATATAAAAAGTCTACACACCCATTATCTGTGTATATAAAAAATACAAATCCTAAAAGAGGAATCATTTCACACAGTTTCCCCTTTAATGTCACCTGTAACTTGTACAAATCCATTGAGAAACAAATTGATATCTTTTTGGGTGGAAAGAAGTAAAATAATGTGGTTGCATATATCTGCACTAAGGCTATGTGCACACGTTGAGGAATCTTTGCAGAAATTTCCTGAGAAAAACCAGACTTTTTTCCCAGGAAATCCGGATGCGTTTTTCTCACGTTTTTTTTTGCGAATTTTGAGCGTTTTTTTCCTGAACATCCTACGGTCAATAATATAGTGGGAAATCCGCAAATTTTCCGCAAAATTAATGAACATGCTGCATTTTTTACTGCAATGCGTTTTTTTTCCCGGCAAAAAACGCAACATGTGCACAAAAATTGCGGAATGCATTCTAGTAATAGGATGCGTCATGCATGCGTTTTTAAAGCAAAAAAAAGCCGCAAAAACGCGAAAAAAAACTCGAAAAATCCGCAACGTGTGCACATAGCCTAATACGTTACTGCAGTCCTCTGTGAATTTCTGACAGCATTCAGTCATTTGGGTCAGTCTATAAGTGCGGCACATCCAGAATGGGAGATCATTCAGAGAGGGCATCTCCTGTGTACAGCGCCCACCATAGATTGTCACTTGTGGTCAGGTTTGGGCTGGGCCCTTACCAAATTTCCATTTTCCTCTGGTGAAGCCGTTCTTTTGGTGATTTGGAGGTCGCTTAGGGTTCTTGTGCTGAAAGATGAAAGTCGGCTTCATCTTCAGCTCTTTAGAAGAGGGTGAAGTTTTGATGGGAAATTGACTGCAGTGCGCAGGCGCCGGGAAAGGTCAGAGAGGTCTGGCGCCTGCGCACTGCAGTACTCTGCTCTGCCCTCACCAGGGCAGAGCAGTGCGCCTGCGCAGGAGTCGCGACAGGACGGAAAGAAAAGGCCGGCTTTGCTACAAGATGGGAGGCCCCGGACCGCGACTCCCTCCGGACCGGACGGCGGAACACCCCTGGGTGAGTATTTTATAACTAGTTTTTCTTCATTTTCAGGTGACATCGGGGGCTTATCTACAGCATTACAGAATGCTGTAGATAAGCCCCTGATGGCGGTGGCCGCAGCTTATAGGGCAAAAATGGGGTGACAGATTCCCTTTAAGGTCTGGGCTTTGACCAGGCCCCTCCAAACTATTGATACTTTTCACCTTAAACCACGAGTGTTGTTTTAGCAGCATGCTTTGGGTCATTGTCTTGGAAAATGAACCTCCATCCCAGTCCCAAATCACTGACATACTGAAACAGATTTTGCGCAAGAATATCCCTGTATTTCGCACCATCCATCTTCCCCTCGACTCAAACCATTTTCCCTGTCCCTGTTGCCGAAAAACTTCCGCACAGCATGATGCTGCCATCACATTTCATTGTGGGGATGGTGTTCTTGGGGTGATGAGCTGTGTTAGTTTGGCTCCAGAAGTAGCACTTACCTTGGTGGCCAAATAGTTAAATTTTGGTCTCGTCTGACCACAGCACCTTCCTCCATACATTTGAGGAGTCTCCCACAAGTCTTTTGGCAAACTCAAAATGAACCTTACAATTTGTGTGTGTAAGTAAAGGATTTTTTCTGCCCACTCTTCCATAAAGGCCACCTCTATGGAGTGTACGGCTTATTGTGATCGTATGGACAGATTCCCCAGTCTCTGGGAACTCTGCAGATCATTCAGGATTACCTTCGGTCTCTGTGCTGCCTCTCTGATTAGTGCCCTCCATGCCCTGGGCTGAAAGTTTGGTGGTTGGACCTCTTTTTGTAGGTTTGTTGTGGTACCAAGTTCTGGAGAAAATGATCAAGGTCGAATTTTCTTGTCCCCGATCACAGACAAAAAAAAACATAAAACTGTGACCGATATTAAAGTAATTTATCTGTCTTCTCACATGATATACATGTCAGAGGAGAAATAATTTATGTCCCCCCAAGACCCCTCCCGTCCTCCAGTATCACCGCCACCCCTTGAACTTCTTTCTCTGTCACCAGCGTCAATTTCTCTGAAAAAATGGTGGGCGCATGCACAGTGCGCCCACAGAGATCTGCCAGCCGGCACCCGGCAACAGCAGTTATTTTTCCTATTGGTTCATTTTGGTCACTATGGTAGACCCTATGACAGTGATCAAAAGCCAATAATTAGTATTACTATGTCACCTCAGCCTGTGTCATCCCTTTAACCCCTTCACTATAACATGCGCCGTACTTGTACGGCGCATGTGGTGTCTCCACCTTTGATGTGGGCTCCGGCATACATGTTAGCTGTTTTGAACAGCTAACATGTGCCCGCAACAGTCACGGGTGGAATCAGTTTTAGCATTTGATGAACATGGTAAAAAAAAATCCAAAAAACTGTTGTGGAATTGCACTTTTTTTTGCAATTTCACCGCACTTAGAATTTTTTCCCGTTTTTGAGTACATGATATGATAAAAGCAATGGTGTCGTTCAAAAGTACAACTCGTCCTGCAGAAAACAAGCCCTCACATGGCTATATTGACGGAAAAATAAAAAAGCTCTGGGAAGAAGGGGAGCAAAAAACAAACGCAAAAACGAAAAAGGGCTCCATCATGAAGGGGTTTATTTATTTTTTTTATTTTAGAATTTTTATTTTTTTTTTGCCATTAGGGTTGAGGTGAGGCTTTTTTCAAAGGTTAAAAAAAAAAAAATGACGATATGACTAGCTACTAGTGATGAGCGAGTATACTCGTTGCTCGGGTTTTCCTGAGCATGCTCGGGTGGTCGCCGAGTATTTGGAAGTGCTCGTAGATTTCGTTTCTGTTGCCGTAGCTGCATGATTTGTGGCTACTTGACAGCCTGAATACATGTGGGGATTGCCTGTTTGTTAGGAAATTCCCATATGCATTCAGGCTGTCAAATAGGCGCAAATCATGCAGCTGCGGCAACAGAAACTAAATCTCCGAGCACTTCCAAATACTCGGCGACCACCCGAGCAACGAGTATACTCGCTCATCACTATTCGCTACTCACCGGGTGCTCGGGTATGTACAGAGAATCGTGGATGTTCAAGTGAGATGCTCGAGTCTCGCCCCGTATGTTTCACAGCTGTGAGAAACAAAAAATATGTGGGAATTGCCTGCCATACAAAGTCAATCCCTGCAAGTTTTTTTGGGGTATTCACCAGCCGCAAAACATGCGGGGGCGACACTCGAGCACCCGATGCAAACTGTAGAAGCGAGCACTTGCGCTCAACACTAATGATGACATATTCAATATGACGATATAAAGCTATCAAATATGCTATCAAATTCTGTGTAGTACCTTAGGGTTAAAAATCCTCACTATACCACTGGATAAAATCATTGAGGTGGCTAGTTTCCAAAATGGGATCAGTTGTGGGTGGTTTACACTGTTTAGGCACATCAGGGGCTCTCCAAACGTGCAATGGCGCCCGCTCCAGATTCCAGATATTTTTGCATTCAAAAAGCGCTCATTCCCTTCTGAGCCCTGTCATGCACGCAAACAGTAGTTTTCTCCCACACATGTGGTATCGGAGTAATCAGGAGAAATTGCACAACATTTTCTCCTGTTACCCTCGGAAAAATAAAAAATTGGGGCTAAAGTAAAATTTTCATTTTTTTCCTTCTGCATTCCATTAATTCCAGTGAAGCCCCTGAAGCGTTAATAAACTTCTTGAATGTGGTTTTGAGCACCTTGAGGGGTGCAGTTTTTTGAATGGTGTCCCTTTTGTGTATTTTCTGTCATGTAGGACCCTCAAGGTCACTTCAAATGTGATGTGGTCCCTAAAAAGAATTGATTTGTAAATTTTGCAGGAAAAATGAGAAATCGCTAGTCAACTTTGAAACCTTCTAACTTCCTAACAAAAAAAAAATTACATGTTTCAAAAATTGTGCTGAAGTAAAGTAGATATGTGGGAAATGTTATTTATTAAAGGGAATCTGTCACCCCATTTTTGTGATATCAGATAAAGATATCACTGAATTGTGCGTTCCATAAGTAATCTATTGGTACCTATCATATCTCCTGACACCCCAGTTTTGATGTCAAAATACCTTTGTAAAGTTCGTTTCTCAGTATGCAAATACATGCGGTCTGGTCCGATGGGCGGCGTTTATTCTCATTCTCCCCCCCGCTCCTCGGCTTGTTGCACGTATCTTCGTCTGTGAATATCACAGACGGCGTACTGTTTCCGCGCTTGCGCGTTGAAAAGTGCCCTCGCGCGTGCTCAGTGTGCTTTGCCCAACAGTGGGCAAAGTAGAAAATCAGTTCCGCGCATGCGCCAGTATTTTGCATCCCTTTCTATGCCACGGAAGTCATCCACTGGCGCATGCGCAGTACTGATTTTATGTTTTGTCCACTGTTGGGCAAAGCACACTGCGCACGCGTGATGGGGCCTTTTCAAAGCGAAAGCGTGGATAACAGACGTGAAGAAGAGCGTAGGGCAAGACAGGAGGCGGTTAGGGGATGCGAATAAACACCGCCCATCGGACCGGACCGCATGTATTTGCATACTGAGAAAAACTTTACAAAGGTATTTTGACATCAAAACTGGGGTGTCAGGAGATATGATAGGTACCAATAGATTACTTATGGGACTCACGATTCAGTGATATCTTTTTCTGATATCACAAAAATGGGGTGACAGATTCCCTTTAACTATTTTGTGTAATATAATTATCTGGTTTAAGGACATAAAAATTAAAGTTTGAAAATTGTGAAATTTTCAATATTTTTGGCCAATTTTCAATATTTTTCATAAATATACACCAATATCGACCAAATTTTATCACTAACATGAAGTACAATATGTCACAAAACAAGAAAAAAAGAAAAAAAAAAAAAATCGCAGAATCACTGGGATACATTGAAGCATTCCACAGTTAAAGTGACACTGGTCAGAATTTTAAAATTTGGCCTGGTCATTAACCCCTCTCTGACATCAGACATACTATCCCGTCCATGTGCCCTGGGCCTGTCTGACCATGGACGGGATAGTCCGTTATAGCGATCCGCCGCGCACATGGGTGGTGTGCGGCTGAGTGTCAGCTGATTCTCACAGACCGCTCCCGACACTTTAACCCCCAAAATGCTGCAATCAAACACGATCGCAGCATTCCGGGAGAAGCACAGGGCTGACAGCCCCTCTGCCTTTGGATCGGAGACCCCACGGCGGGGTCCCGATCATTGCCATGGTGACCCGATGTCGTCATGACGACATCTGGGTTACCAGAGCTGAGAAACTTCCCGATCAGCGAAGTGCATGATCAGGAAGTCTCTCAGGTCAGTGCAGTAATGCACTTTATCTGCTTTATGCTGCTTTATCTGCATGCTATAGAAGCGATCAGCCTGCACAAAATGATTGTCCCATAGTGGGACAAAGAGTAAAAGATAGAATAAAGTAAAAAAAAAAAAAAAATTAAAATAATTGTAAAAAAAAAATAAATAAAATAGTAAACAAAAAAAATCAGTATTTATTCTATCACTAAATAAATATTTGAATGAAAAAAAATCTAAACAATAAAAGTGCACATATTTAGTATCGCCGCATCCGTAATGACCCGACCTATAAAACTGTCCCACTAGTTAACCCCTTTAGTGAACACCATAAAAATTTAAAAAAAACAAAAAACAATGCTTTATCATCATACCGCTGAACAAAAAGAGAAACAACACACGATCAAAAAGAAGGATATAAATAAACATGGTACCGCTGAAAAAGTCATCTTGTCCCACAAAAAAAAGTAACGCATTATCGCTAACGCATGCCGATTTCACCATGCGTTAGGATGCTTTACTATTATTGCGGCCAATGGGTGCGTTAACGCATCCGTTACATAGCGTTAGTGCCGCTATGTAATGGATGTGCTCAACGCATGGCCCCTAACGCAATGTGAACCCCGCCTTATGCATATGCACGTGTGCTGATGTTTTGTGGCCCGTGCTGACATTGAAAAACTGACATGTCAGCATGTTTTGCCTATTGTCACATGGTCCATGGAAACACACTGACATGTGCACAAAACCATACACTTGAATAGGCAAAGAGCGCTCCGTTCCTCCCGAGTAGTACTGTGCAGCCACATATGGGGTATTGCCACATTCAGTAGAAATTGTGGAACAAATTTTATTGCCATTTTTACCAACTTCTTGTGTGAAAATGTAAAATCTTTGACTAAAACAAAATGTTGGTTGTAAAAAAGTAGTTATTTTGTCCTCACTGCCCAATGGTATAAAATTCTGTGACACACCCATGGCGTCAATATGGTCACTGCACCCCTAGATGAATTCATTGAGAGGTGTAGTTCGTAAAATGGGGTCACTTATGGGGGGTTCTGCTGTTTTGGCACTCTTGGACTCTCCCAGAGGGTCATGGCACCTGCAAACCATAACAGTATAATCTGGCGCTCCTTCCCTTCCGAGCTCTTCCATGCACCCAAACAGTGGTTTACCCCCACATATAGGGTATCAGCGTACTCAGGACAAATTGCACAACAACTTTTGGGGTTTAATTTCTCCTGTTACCTTTGGGAAAATAAAAAATTGTGGGCTAAAAAAATCATTTTCGTGGAAAAAAAATGTTTGTTTTTTTCACGGACGGGCATTATAAAATTTAGTGAAACACTTGGAGTTTCAAAGTTCTCACCACACATCTAGATAAGTTCCTTAGGGGTCTAGTTTCCAAAATGGGGTCACTTGTGGGAGGGGTTTCCATTGTTTAGGCACATCAGGGGCTCTCCAAATGGGACATAGCGTCCGATCTCAATTCCAGCCGATTTTGGTTTGAATAAGGCTAGGTTCACATAGCGTTAATGCAGTCCGTTCAACACATAGCGTTGACGGACTGCATTAACGCTAGTGTCATTTTGTGATCGCGTTATGCAAATCACGCTAGCGCAGCGTCTCTATTCTGAGCTAGCAGTGACGGACCCCGAACGCTGCAGACCGCGTCCGAGGTCCGTTACAGAATGACGGCACATCGCTAATGCATGCCGACTTCGGCATGCGTTAGGATGCGCCACTACTATTGCGGGCAATGGCGGCGTTAACACATCCGTTACATAGCGTTAGTGCCGCTATGTGACGGATGCCGTCAGCGCATTGCCTGCAACGCAATGTGAACCCGGCCTAAGTCAAACAGCGCTCCTTCTCTTCCGAGCTCTGCCGTGCGCCCAAACAGTGGGTTCGCCCCACATATGGGGTATCAGCGTACTCAGGACAAATTGCACAATACATTTTGGGGTCCAATTTCTCCTGTTACCCTTGGGAAAATAAAAAAAAAATGGGATCTGAAGTAAATTTTTTGTGAAAAAAAGTTAAATGTTCATTTTTTTTAAACATTCCAAAAATTCATATGAAGCACCAGAAGGGTTAATAAACTTCTTGAATGTAGATTTGAGCATCTTGAGGGGTGCAGTTTTTAGAATGGTGTCACTTTAGGGTATTTTCTATCATATAGACCCCGCAACTTGACTTCAAATGTGATGTGGTCCCTAAAAAAAAAAAATGGTGTAAAAATGAGAAATCGCTGTTTAACTTTTAACCCTTATAACTTCCTAACTAAAAAAAAAAAAATTGGTTCCAAAATTGTGCTGATGTAAAGTAGACATGTGGGAAATGTTACTTATTAAGTATTTTGTGTGAATTAGCTCTGTGATTTAAGGGCATGAAAATTCAAAGTTGAAAAATTGCGAAATTTTCACCAAATTTCCGTTTTTTTTTTCACAAATAAACGCAAGTCATATCAAAGAAATTTTACCACTATCATGCAGTACAATATGTCACGAGGAAACATTATCAGAATCAGCGGGATTCATGGAAGCGTTCCTGAGTTATTACTTCACAAAGGGACAGTGGTCACAATTGTAAAAATTGGCCCGTTCATTAATATGCAAACCACCTCCGGGGGTAAAGGGGTTAAGGTCAAAATTGGCTCTGTCACTAAAGGGTATGCCACACTAAGCAACATCGCTAACGGGATCGCTAAAAAACGTCACTATTTAGCGATCCCGTTAGCGATGTTGCTGTGTGCGGCAGCTTCCAGCGACGAGCTTCCTGCTGGGATCTCGCTCGTCGCTGGAATCGCTCCGGACCCTTTTTTCTCGTCGGCGCTCCCGCTGGGTAAGTATCTAATCGCTGTGTGGCACCTTTTCTTAGCGATTTAGCGGTACTTTTGTACCGCTAAATCGCTAAGAAGATCGCTAGCGGCGATAGCGTCCTAGCGACATCGCTAAGTGTGGTCCCACACTAGCGATATTAAAACGATCCCGCTAGCGATCTCATTAGTATGCGACGCTAACGAGATCGCTAGCGGGAGCGTTTAGTGTGGCAGTACCTTAAGGGGGTTAATGGTGCTGCAGTCTCTGTGGCCTTTCAGAAAAGGTAAAGTGTATATACTGACAGACATGTGACACTTAGATTGCTCACAAGCGACGTCCTGTCACTAAGCATGGGACTTATGAAGGGAATTGCCTACACCAGAAATGTTTAGGGGCTTCATAGCAAAAGGGGTAAATACATATGCACATGGAAATTTTCATCAGTTGAGGCCATATATTTAACCCCTTAGTGAACAGGCCAATTTTTTTCAAATCTGACCAGTGTCACTTTAAATGATAACTTTAGAACGCTTCAACAGATCTCATAGATTGTGAGACTTTTTTTCGTGACACATTGTACTTTATGTTAATGGTAAATTTATGCCAATATTTTCTGCGTTTAGAAAAATATCAGACATTTGTCAAAAAATTCTAAAAATTAGCAATTTTCAAACTTTGCATGATGATCCCTTTAGTCCATACAGTCATACGACATAAAATAGTCATAAAATAACATTTCCCTCATGTCTGCTTTACATCAGCACCATTTTTAAAGTATCCTTTTATTTTCTTAGGAGGTTAGAAGGTTTAAAACTGTAGCAGCAATTTTTCATTTTTTCAAGGAAATTTACAAAACTTACTGTTTTAGGGACCTATTCAGTCTTGAAGTGAGTTTAGTGGACCTATATGTCGTAAAATCCCCAAAAGTGAAAGCATTTTAAAAACAGAGCCCCTCAACGTATTCAAAACTGCTGTCAAGTAGTTTATTAAACATTCGGGTGCTTTTCAGGAATTAATACAAAAGTGGCATGACAGGAAGGAAAAATGTTTATTTTTTACCACAAACGTTGTCAACTTCTGAACAGTTCTATAGCCGGCAAACTCTAAGGCCGTTATTTGACAATGAACTGCCATGGCAATCATCAAGACCACACGATCAAGATCTCGGGGTGCTGATGGGGTTAAAGAAGAAGCCCCCACACTCCGTCAAACATTTAGATGCAGTAATCACTATTGACAGCAGCATCTAAGGGGTTAAAACGCCATGGTTGGTGCCCACACCAATCAATGCTGATGTGGCAAGGTGTCAGCTATAGTGTACAGTCGACAGCTGCTGCATTTTCACCCGTCGGGGGATGCTATCGTCCGATATGTGAGGTCAGTAAAAAAACGTATTGGTGGTCAATAAGGGGTTAATTTATAGCTATATTTTTCTCACTTCAACAGAAACTTTTTAGTGCTGATGCATCAAACAAATTGGATTACACAAAATATTTACACACAGGTTGTAACGTAACAAAATAGGTAAAAAGCCAAGGGGGTGAATACTTTCACAAACCACTGTAGTTAACTAGTTACAGGAGGAGTGAGGTCCCTGCTCGCAAGCTGACAATCTATACAAGGCGGACACAATGGGTAGAAAGTGCCTGACTTGTACGGTCCGCCACCATTGTAATGAATAGGGCATTTCAAATAATCTGCATGACCAGGTCATCAGCCCAGATCTAAGTGCAGTTACCAAGTGCTAATGGGGGTATGGAGGAGTAGGAGGGAGCAGAACCTGAGGAAAATTTAGAAAGCGGGAACAGGGGAGAGATAGATTAGTGAAGTGATAGGCTTGTCTAAAGAGATGTGTTTTTAAAGCACGTTTAAAAATGTGGGGGCTAGATATTAATCGGATTGCCTGGGGTAATGCATTCCAGAACACTGGCGCAGCACGGAGGTGCGAGGTTCGGATTATGGAGGATGATAGTCTCAGATTACTTTGAGAACGGAGCACGTGTAGGGTGATAGACAGAAATGAGGGGTGAGATATAGAGTGGTGCAGAACTGTGGAGAGCTCTGTGAGTAAGAGATAAGTTTGTACTGTATTCTGTAGCAAATGAGCAACCAATGTAATGACTGGCACAAGGTGGTGGCATCGGTGTAGAGAGGAAGCCCGATCAGTAAAGAGCTGCAGGAGTCCAGACTAGAATAAATAAGAGGGACAGTAAGAGTTTTTGCAGGTTCAAAAGTGAGAAAACGTCAGATTCTGGAGAGGTTTTTAAGATGCAGGTAACAAGAATCAGTGATTGGATATAGAGAATAAAGGAAAGTTCTGTCAAATAAGACCCCAAGACAGCGGGCGTGCTGCTGGGGAGCCATGCTTCAACCACCCAAGGCGACTGCAATATCGGGTATAGGTAGGTCAGTAGAGGGAGGAAACGCGAGAAGTTCAGTTTTGGATAAATTCATTTTCAGATAGAGGGAGGACATGATGTTAGAGACAGCGGACAGACAATCCCTGGTATTCCGTATGACGGTGTGGGTGATGTCAGGAGACGATGTGTATAATTGTGTCATCAGCATAGAGATGGTACTGGAGAACAAATCTGCTGATGGTCTGTCCAATAAGTGCGGTGTATAAAAAGAGGGGGAGACGTAGGACTGAACCCTGAGGAACCCCAATAGTAAGGGGTAGAGGAGAGGAGCCAGCAAAATCTACAGTGAAGGAATGGGCAGAGAGGTAGGAGGAGAACCAGGAGAGAACGGTGTCCTCGAGGCAGATAGAGCGGAGAATAGTGAGGAGGAGCTGGTGATCCACTGTGTCCAATGCTGAGGAGAGATCCTGGAGAACCAACAGTGACCATTAGATTTAGCTGGTAGGGGCCCTCGCTCACACGAGCGTATAACACGGCAGAGTGATTTGCAATGTTTATTGGATAGCACACAGCCCAATCTTATACCATGGGGCCGATTCAACATGGCAAAACAATCGCAGCATGCTGAAAGTGCATCCTATGATTATAATCGGAGCACATGCTATATAAGTCTATGGGTGCGTGTGAAATATCGGACTGCACTCAAATGTCATCTGAGTGCAGTCCGATTACCATAGACTCAGACTGAAGAAATTAAGTTCTCAGTCTTCTCCGCACGTGTGAAAGGAGTGTCATGTGAGAGGATCGGATCAAACTCTGACCTTAATCCAAGCAACATTAGCATAACAGGACCAATTCTAGTGCATGAGATACAGATAAGCACAATATATTAGAAACTGTCCCCTAACAGCGCCATTCGTTCTGCCTGAATTAAGCAATTAAACAAATATTATGGCATCAAGAGTAGGGATGAGCTTTCCGATATTGCCATATGGGAAATCGGCCCAATATTTGCTATTTCGGAATTCCGATTTCCGATT
>VIAB01004429.1:0-15482 GCA_009801035.1 Oophaga pumilio | reverse complement strand
CCCCATAGAATATAATGTAGCGCCCCCATAGTATATAACACAGCCTCCCCCATAGAATACAATGTACCCCCATAGCATATACACAGCCTCCCCAGAGAATAAAATGTACCCCCTGTAAGGATTTGACTCGCTCAGCTGCGACGGAGGCAATCAGGAGGCACATTTCTTTCAAAAGTTCATCAGGTTTATTGCTCCATAAACCATCAAAGCACAACACAGTACCAATGTCCAGTACTTCAGGCTCAGTCCTGGAGCCTCAACACACAGGAGGTTTCCACCTCCTCACATACGGCCCCTGTGTTAAGCCTTAGCCTCCATTATATAGCTATGACCATAGCCAACAACATCACATGACTCGTCATGTGGTAGTGACATCACCACACGTCCTTAAACACATACAAAGGTACGGTGATGCCCCTACCCAGGGATGAGGTACATGGGCAGCCCGACCCTCCCATCTCTCAGTGCTGCCCGTAACCCGGACCCAAGTGTATTAAATGACCCCTTAGTGCTTACGTGCACTAAAAAAAACACTCCGGGTTACATCACAGGGAGTTGCCATCCCTGTGATACATACCTCCCATTCACTATGCGACCATTAGTATCGCTACATACCTCCCCCCTCTGCTTAAAGCCGTGGGGCTTGGCACCTTCCATTACCTGACCAGAGGCTCTTCTCGGTCGTCTCCGACAGTTAAACCATCTGTCAAAGTTGGGCCCTGCTACTGAACCGCTTTGTAGGCGTCAGTCATCCGACTCCGTCACGTCCTTTGATAGCGATGCCCCCTTGTCAAACCACCCGCATCCCCAGCGGTCAGTACGGCGTCGCAATTCCCTTGCACCCATACGTCCTGTCTGGTCTGACTCTTTGTCATTTCATCCACTACAGGGTCTCCTGCTTAGGTCACTCAGCCCTGAGCTAACTGAGGCATTACTGCTTCTATTTCTTCCATTAGGACACCTACAGTATGTCCTGTATTAGATCCAGCTTGAGGACTTCCAGTCTTAAGCGAACCTCTTTGCCTCTCTATACCGCGAGTTGAAGGTGGCGGCCGTCTTCTTCCCATTTCCTGCAGCTCTCTGTTGACCTGCTCCCTCTCAAGTCTTAGCTGCTCTACTTCTTTCAAGTACGCCATGCGATACTCCAGGAGCATCCAGATATTCCCAAGGCTCTCCATGGATCCGACAACGAGGAACGGAACCATCCCATCTTCACCCACGACCTGGGCTTCGTCATCAGCCGGAATCCTCACTCTCATCACGCCGGACCTATTCACCATCTCCTGCATCACTTTCCCAAGTCTTCCGGTGACTTTCCTCGACAGACCTCTGGGCACTTGAACTATGTCTTCCACCAATCCAAGCTGACTTTGAACTTTTCTTGCTTGCTCCAGCCGTTGAGCGGCTTCCTTATTCCTCCACATGATCATCTGTTTCGTTCGGAGGCTTTGTAGATGCATATCTGTCAGGACAGCCACCCGCTTCACGGTGACTTCCTTAGTTGATAGTATGACCATCTGCTTAGTCTCTGGTGCCCAGTTCACACTGCATGCTTCTGTTGCCTTTATGAAGGCCTCATGCACATCCTCAATGGCACCTGCTTCTCGCATGTCTTCGGGTACCTCTATTATACACTTGAAAAGCAAAGTCTCCCCTTCTTGAACATGCTGTTGGACCTCCTCGTCCTGAGCGTCAGCGCAGTTTTCCAAGACATCGACATTTCTTGTGTGGCCATCTGTGTGGCACTTCCCCTGGTGGATTTCTTTCTCCGTCGAGGCCCCTTCTTTGGTCAGCCTCTCCAGCTCACTCTCCTACCTTGCAATCCGATCAGGAGAGCGTGAGAGTTCGATTTCCTGGTCACCTGTGTATTTCTGGAGCTTGACATTAGCCTCCTTCTCTATCTTGAGCTCTTGGAGAAATTTATCTAGCTCCTCTGCCAAGCAGCAACACTCCTCTCTCTGGAGAAGCCCCTGCTGATGCTTCTCTTGGGCCTCTCTGAGCACCTCCGTATCTTTCCATAGGGCCTTGTTCATACTCTGACACGCTGACAGATGACCTCTGAGCTTAGAGACTTCCTTCTCCACTCTGTGCTCAATCACTTGTCTTAGGACCCTTTGTCGCTCGACTCTCTCTTTCACAGTTTCTTTAAACAGCTCTATCTCATGGTCCTGCTCTCTTTTAGCCAGCACATGTCGCACCATCACTTCTTTAATTAGATTTTCAGATGGGCTCTCTTGCCCACTCACACTCTGCCTCTTCAGAGTTCCGCCTGTTCCTGCATCCGCAGGTTCAACTGTCTCTCGACTCTCGGTAACTTCAGAGAACTCCAGCTCTTCAGCATCCAGTACTCTGGAGCCTTCATCATACTGAGCCACTTCACCCTTTCTGGGCATTGCAGATGTGGGTCTCCTACAGATCTGTTCTAATTCCAGCCCTACCTCTGTGCTGGGATTTGTCAGAGATAAAGCGACCTCCTTATCAAGGACAGTAACCTGATCTGTACCTGACCCTGACTCTTCCTTATCATTTCTCTTCTTAGAGGGTGTAGCCTGTCCCGCCTTTCTGTGGCCCCTGCGGCGAGAGAAAGAGCTGCCATTTTTACTCGGCTCCACCTTACTGCACTCGCTTTCTCTTGCTTTTGAGTCACAGTCTGCATAGGAGTCGCTCCCACTCCCCCTGTCATCCTGGAACAGCACGTCCCCTCTTAGACAGGTGTCGGATCCCTTTTCTGGAGCTACCCCGTTTCTCACGGTCACACGTTTTGTCACCCCAAAGTCCCCGAGTTGGTCTGACCCACACTTTCTTCCGGTCACCTGGAACTCGGGACTGTCAACAATAGGTGTTACCTCCTTTTTACACATCCCACCACCAGGAACCACTACAGCCACCTGCTGTGGTGGGGCTCCCTTAGGGTCATTCGGTCTCTCCTCTGAGCAACCCCACACTTCATCAACTTCCCATGCATCTTCAAACAATATGAAGTCCCGATCCCTCTCAAAGGGGTACAATAAGTTTGGTGTTATACCGCCATCTTGACAATCGACACTTTTGGACATATCCATGATCACTCTAACCACTGTATAGTCCACAGTGACCCCATGGATGCAGTGAACCTTGACCTTTTTCTCGGTCAGACAGAGAACAAGAGGAGTTCCCATCAGAGTCACCTCACTCTTTGAGTCCAACCATCCAGAGACTCCTTCCCGGTGTAACATCACAGTACACACCTGTGGGCTGTTATCAAACGGGAAGTCTATGCCACATGTGGAATACGAATAACACACACACCGCTGTTCCTCAGTCATGTCCACTGAGGTAACCGATGCCGCCCCTTTTTGGGCCACCATCCCAATTTGGGTTACCGACCCCTTTTGGAACTCTGCCCCCTTTTGGGCAACTGTTCTGATTTGGGCTACCACCTTCTTTTGGGACTCCGCCCCCTTTTTGGCAACCATCCATGTTTTGGGTCACCGCCCCCTTTTGGGACTCCACCCATTTTAGGGACACCCCCCCTCTCTGGGTTACACACCGTGGACTCCCCCACGGCTCTACCAGACCCCAGTTCACACAGACCCTTATGTCTCTTTGGGGCTGGTACTGTTCCTTCAAGAGGTCGCCCCTCTGGACCTCTGATGTCCTTATGGCACCTCTCCAGCTCCTACTAGCACTGCCACAACTCCAATTGTAGACACAAACCGCCGGCACCTCCGGCTGCCGCTCACAAGCTGCTGCTGCCACTGCAGCTCCTGCTGCTGCAGAACCTCTTGCTGTAACTTGCCACTGCAGCTGTCACGCTGTCTCTGCATAAGGAGGACCGGGGTCTATGCTGACCCTAAGCTGGGGTCCTGACTAATCCCTCTACCTGGAGGTACTGTTGATGGTACAGAGGTCCAGGCCGCCAGCGTAACCCTATCTCCTGTGAATCCCTGACAACTGTAATCTAGTCCTGAGAAGGACCCTGATTACCACCACAGGGAACGGGAAGGTAACTGCCTACACACAGTATAAGACGAACGAGACAGTACAAGGGGTAAAATAAAAGACACCTTGCATACAAAACAACAACTACAGAGGGAACACCAAATGGTAAGGAGATAAATAATAAAGCGAGGAGAGGAGAAAACCACAACAGGTACTCTTAGCTTTAGACTTCTCAATATGATCCGCTCTGTTGGTCTGCATGAATGCTTTCACCGACACTTCCCTAGCAGACAGGCAGGTATATGAAGAAATCCAATTATCGCAACATTAATTGCAGCTGAGCGAGGCTGGTCTTGTCCAGCACAGAGAGAGGGAGAATTAACTCTCTCACTGCTGAAAAACACCCAGCAGCAGAAACTCAGCTGTGAGAAGTCAGGGTGTGCAATCGCGACGATCTTCGCAGCGACACACCCATGACAGCAGCTCCCACACCGCAGGCTTCGTGGACCAGCCGATCCACAGCCAGCCGCTTGTCACCTTCGTAGCCCCACCGGGCCACAGCAAGTTGAGACAAAAAACAAAAAAATTTGTGACCCCGCCGAGCCACAGCAAACACCTGACACGTGTCTTATAAGAAAAAAAAACAGTCTCTCACTGACCCGTCAGCACAACACAGACTCCTGTCTGTTACACTCTCGGCCACAGAGGTTCCAGGATACCTCTTCTCCTGAGAGGCATCCCACAAATGTGATTACAAAGTCTCTTCCTGACCCCGGTCAGTATATCACGGACTCCATTCCGTTACCTGTTGGTGTCAGCCACACAGGTTCCCGGACACCTCCTCTCCTCAGAGGCATCCCACAAACACAAATATACAGTCTATTCTTGACCCCGGTCTGTACAACACGGACTCTCTTCCGTTACCTGTTGGCCACGCAGGTTCCTGGACACCTCCTCAGAGGTATCCTATCAGCATGCTCCTTTCTCATGACCCCAGTCAGCATAACACTCACGGTTTACACGACCGTCCACTCCTCCTCTGGCTCCTGATCACCAGCACTGCAACATGTGCTCCTTGGACCGTTGCCCGCAGTCTAGCACCAATTGTAAGGATTTGACTCGCTCAGCTGCGACGGAGGCAATCAGGAGGCACGTTTCTTTCAAAAGTTCATCAGGCTCCATAAACCATCAAAGCAGTACCAATGTCCAGTACTTCAGGCTCAGTCCTGGAGCCTCAACACACACAGGAGGTTTCCACCTCCTCACATACAGCCCCTGTGTTAGGCCTTAGCCTCCATTACTGTATATAGCTATGACCATAGCCAACAACTTCACATGACTCGTCATGTGGTAGTAACATCACCACAGGTCCTTAAACACATACAAAGGTACGGTGATGCCCCTACCCAGGGATGAGGTACATGGGCAGCCTGACCCTCCCATCTCTCAGTGCTGCCCGTAACCCAGACCCAAGTGTATTAAATGACCACTTAGTGCTTACGTGCACTAAAGAAAACACTCCGGGTTACATCACAGGGAGCTGCCATCCCTGTGATACATACCTCCCATTCACTATGCGACCATTAGTATCACTACACCCCATAGTATATAACACAGCCTCCCCATAAAATATAATGCACCCACATAGTATATAACACAGCCTCCCGATAGAATTCGCCGCCCATCGGACCGGACCGCATGTATTTGCATACTGAGAAACGAAGTTCACAAAGGTATTTTGACATCAAAACTGGGGTGTCAGGGGATATGATAGGCGCCAATAGATTACTTATGGGATGCACAATTCAGTGATATCTTTAACTGATATCACAAAAATGGAGTGACAGATTCCCTTTAATACCCTGTTGGATTAAACTGTTAAATTTGCTAACCATTGCTCTGCCTCCGGTCTGTCACTGCATCCCGCAACCTGCTTACAGCCCCATGGGTGAGCATCTCCGCACCAGGCTGTCCGGGGTCTGCAGTGTCCAGGGGGGTGCACCTGCCTCGTTTCCTGGTGGATGGAGGAGATGCAACTCACAAAATATATCTGTATTCAGTATGCAGAAGAATTCACCACAATTCCCAGGGAAATATACCGATAGAGAATACACGTTACTGGGGAGACAGCAACTATATTACACATGGAAAGCAAAATATTTTAAATCCGTTGAAACAATACAGGTGAAGAGCTACTGTACATGTTAAGCGATACAGGTGAAACACTATAGGTGAAGCGATACAGGTGAAGCGATACAAGTGAAGAGCTGCAGATGAAGCTCTATAGGTGATGCGATACAGGTGAAGCGATGCAGATGAAGAAATACAGGTGAGGAGCTACAGGTGAAACGATACAGGTGAAGAGCTACATGTTAAGTGATAAAGATGAATCGCTACAGGTGAAGTGCTACAGGTGAAAAGCTACAGCTGAAGCGATACAGGTGAAGTGATACAAGTGAAGAGCTACATGTTTAGTGATCCAGATGAAACGCTACAGGTGAAGCGATACAGATGAAGCAATACAGTTGAAGAGCTACAGGTGAAGTGATATAGGTGAAGCACAACAGGTAAAGAGTTGCAGGTGAAGCGATACAGGTGAAGAGCTACATGTTAAGTGATACAGGTGAAGCGCTACAGGTGAAATGCTACAGGTGAAGAGCTACAGCTGAAGCGATACAGGTGAAGAGCTACATGTTAAGTGATACAGATCAAACGCTACAGGTGAAGCAATGCAGATAAAGCAATACAGTTGAAGAGCTACAGGTGAAGTACTACAGGTGAAGAGTTGCAAGTGAAGCGATATAGGTGAAGAGCTACATGTTAAGTAATACAGATGAAATGCTACAGGTGAAGCTCTACAGGTGAAATGCTACAAGTGAAGCAATACAGGTTAAGAGCTACAGGTGAAACTCTACAGGTGAAGCAATACAGGTGAAACTGCAGGTGAGGAGCTACAGGTGAAGCACTACAGGTGAAACAATACTGGTGAAGAGCTACAGGTTAAGCAACACATGTGAAATGCTACAAGTAAAGCAATACAGGTGAAACAATACTGGTGAAGAGCTACCGGTGAAATGCTGCAGGTGAAGCGATACAGGTGAAGTGCTACAGGTTAAGCAATACATGTGAAGCAATACAGGTGAAGAGATACAGGTGAAGAAACACCCTGAGGCCCTATTAATCTGCCCAATCAACGCACTCCAATGGGGTAATCAAAAAATGTGGTGTCCAGGGGGGATGCACGTGCCTCATTTCCTGGTGGATGTTGGAGATGCAACTCACAAAATATATTATTATTCAGTATGCAGAAGAATTCACCACAATTCCCAGGAAAATATACCGACAGAGAATACACATTACTGGGGACATTGCACCAATATCACACATGGAAAGCAAAATATTTTAAATCCGTTGAAACAATACATGTGAAGCGTTACAGGTGAAGAGCTACATGTTAAGCGATACAGGTGAAACACTATAGGTGAAAAGCTACAGGTGAAGCGATACAAGTTAAGAGCTGCAGGTGAAGTGATACAGGTGAAGAGCTGCAGATGAAGCGATACAGGTGAAGAGCTACAGGTGAAGCGATATAGGTGAAGATCTATAGGTGATGCGATACAGGTGAAAAGCTACATGTTAAGCAATACAGGTAAAATGCTACAGGTGAAGCGATACAGGTGAGGAACTACAGGTGAAACAATACAGGTGAAGAGCTACATGTTAAGTGATGCAGATGAATCGCTACAGGTGAAGCGCTACAGGTGAAATGCTACAGGTGAAGCGATACAGGTGAAGAGCTACAGGTGAAGCGATACAGGTGAAATGCTACAGGTGAAGAGTTGCAGGTGAAGCGATACAGGTTAAGAGCTGCAGGTAAAGTCATACAGGTGAAGCGATACAAGTGAAGAGCTGCAGATGAAGCGATACAGGTGAAGCGATACAGGTGAAGCAATACAGGTGAAGCGATACAGGTGAAGAGCTACATGTTAAGTGATACAGATGAAACGCTACAGGTGAAGCGATGCAGATGAAGCAATACAGGTGAAGTGATACAGGTGAAGCACTGCAGGTGAAAAGCTACATGTTAAGTAATACAGATGAAACGCTACAGGTGAAGCGATACAGGTGAAGAGTTGCAGGTGAAGCGATACAGGTGAAGAGCTACATGTTAAGTGATACAGATGAAACGCTACAGGTGAAGCGATGCAGATGAAGCAATACAGGTGAAGCACTACAGGTGAAAAGCTACATGTTAAGTAATACAGATGAAACGCTACAGGTGAAATGCAGGTAAAGCAATACCCTGAGGGCCGAGTAATCTGCCCAATCAACGCACTCCAATGGGGTAATCAAAAAGTCCCTCAGTACATAGCTTAAAAGGTGGATAAAGGAAGCAGTGGGGCATGAAAATTTATAATAATATAAACCTACCACTAAAAAGCTCTATTGTGGCCCTAAACCAGAATCCCTACCTATCCGCTGAGGTTGGCATCCTAAAATCGTAAACAGTCCCCTACTCAGCGCAGACAAGTCCTAATAGTCCCTATTGTCCCTGGTACTAAATAATCTACAATTATGTGGCATCCAAGGAACAAAGGTAGAAGAATGCGACTTCTTTCATCAGGGCAGACATGCTGAGGTGATGAATAGAGCGGACACTCTCCGGTCAGCGCCTCTATTATGGCACATCAGTGTTACACCCAGCTTTCTTTATCAGTTGGATTAGCCAGTATATGTGCTCAAGGACAGTATGTGTAACGTAGATTAACTCCAGCAGGCACCTATGTAGCATCCCGATCAATGTCTCCACAAACTAGGCTAGTGTTATGTTTCGGTAGCTGAGGAGAAATAGCAAAGTAGCAATACACCAGAGAGGCTGGAACCTATTGGATTGCAGGACCCTAAACTAACCGCAACACTAGAAGCAGCCGTGGAGCGTACCTACGGTGATCCTAGACACCTCGTCACAGCCTGAGAGATAGCTACACCTAAAGACAGAAAGAGGAAAGCTATCTGCCCTGTAGCAGAACCCCCAAAGAAATAGGAAGCCCCCAAACATGTAATGGCGGTTAGACAAGAAGAAAATACGGACACAGACAGAAAATAGAATGAGCAAATGCTGGGGCCCAATCTGTCTAGACAGAAAAGTATAGGAAAGAATTCTGACTGCAACCCAAAAAAAAAACCCTGACAAAAATACCAACACTTCTGATTAACAAAAAAAAACCTGAGATCACACGATCTCTACCACCTAAATCAGATCTCTGGTGTAAAACACAGCTACTCAGCAAATAAAGAGTGACAAAGGAACAGAGCAAAAGTGCAAACACAAAATGAGCACAATTGCAGCGCCAGACCCCAAAAGGGAACCAGGCTGAAGTCCACTGCAAGCAGCAAACCAGCAAGGAAAATCCAACCAGAGGAAAAAAAAACAGCAAATCATTGAAAGAGAGCAGGAATGCAAGCTGTGCTCCAAGCAAGACCAGGAAGAACAATTGATTACCGGCAAGGCTGATGGGAACTCAGGTCACATATCAGACCATTCAGAGCCAGCTGAAGGCCATTCAGCAATTAGTTCATTACCCTCAGCAACCACCGGAGGGAGCCCCAGCTCAGAAGTCGCCTCCAGAGTATTCACAACAGGCTAGCCTGTATACATCAGTATATTCAATCAGTGGAGCAGCAACGTAACAGTGCAAACCGCGGCACGTACTCCATCATGTGACCATACAGCATTGCAATCAATGTCCATAGTATACTCAATGCATTTCCCCTCTAACATTGGAGCTTCCTCAGAAGTAAACATAAAGCAGTCAGCTTGCAATGTGCACTAGGTGTAGTGGTGATGACGCACTCATTCAGATGTACACTGGATAGTAGTAGTGCTAAGAGTGGGTGCATCCCAGCTGTGTACCGCTGGTCCTGAATTAGTCCCGCAGCCGGAAGGCATATTTTTGCTGGTCCTGTGTTGGCATCACATGATTGTGTGTTCCGGCTTGAAATGCTTAAGATGTGCAGAAGTGTCAAATACCAGCTGCTCCTACATGAGACACCACATGACATCATATAATGTTAGAGTTAGAAGGGACCTCCAGGATCATCGTGTCCAACCCCCTGCTCAATGCAGGATTCACTAAACCATCTCCGACAGATGTCTGTCCAGCCTCTGTTTGAAGTCTTCCATTGAAGGAGAACTCACCACCTGTTATGGCAGCCTGTTCCACTCATTGATCACCCTGTCAAAAAGTTTTTTCTAATATCTACTCTGTATTTTCTCCCTTTCAGTTTCATCCCATTGATGATCCCGCTACACTGTGACAGCCCTTCATATATTTGTAGGCAGCTATTTAGGCCTCCATCGTTATCAGTGAAGGGCTGTGCGTTGCTCCTGGTACATAACAACGTCTGCCCTGATGACAGTAACCCATTTTTTCTACCCTTGATCCTTGGATGGTACATCATGGTAAATGATTTTGGTACCAGGGACAAGGGCCTACAGGGCTTATAAGGGCTAATCTGCATTGAGCAGGGCGCCCGTTGCGATTTTAGAGTGCCAACCTCGGCAGATATATAGGGATTTTAGGTTAGGGCCAGAATTGGGGTTGTTTATGTGATAGGCATATATTATCAATGGTCATGCCTCTTTGAATCCTTTATCCACCATTTAACACTAGAACTACTGAGGTAGTCATTTTGACTACTTCGCACTATGTATTTGTATTGTGGTGTCACGAGTGCAGTAGTTCTAGTGTTAAACTATGTATTGCCCTACTCTGTATTAGGCCTCTTTCACATAACAGTTTTTTGCCATTAGTCACAATCCGTAGTTTTTTGAAAAAAATGGATCCAGTGCTGGATCCGTTTTTTTCTCATAGACTTGCATTAGCGTCGGATTGCGACGATGGCCGCACATTTCATCCGTCGTCCGACGTATCCGTCGGAAATTCTTTGTCCGTCGGACGGATACAACGGACAAAGTAACGTTTTTTGTCTCCGGATCCTGCGCCGTCCGTCGTTGGCTATAATGGAAGCCTATGGGCGCAGGATCCGTCGCTGTCCGTCAAATGACAGAATCCAGCGATGGATTCCGTTTTCTTAAACTGAGTATGCTACAATTATTATTACCAGGAAGGGCAGTCGGATCCAGCAAAAAAATGGATCCGTCGCATCAGTTTTTCACAATCTGCGACGGATCCGTTTTTTTCCAAAACTGCTGGATTGTGGCTGACGCCAAAAAACTGATGTGTGAAAGAGGCCTAATTACCCCCATCGGGTGCATTGATCGGGTAGACTATTCGGCCCGGATGTTTTGGCTTCACCTGTTTTAAAATAATTTTGTTTTACATGCGTGATATTTTTAAAGTATATGCAATAAAGTGTATTTTCCCTGTGAATTTTGGATGAAAGAGATGACGACCTGTCAATCACCTGACTGTCGAAGACACTGATTGGCTCTGATTGATCACTTCTGATTGGATGATGCCCCTTCATCAGTCACATGACTCCGCGCTGTCTTTAAATACCCTCACATGGCATTAGTCCAGACTTTAGAGACTTCATGGACAGTCCGGCGGCGGCCCCTCTGTCCTCTGTGAGTTTTCTACAAGTTTCCTGATACTATTTCTCAGTTATTGAAAGTAATGTTTCTCACTGTGGAGACCCCAGAATGCTAAAGACAGACCTGAATAGGAGGCAGTGTACCCTGGGAAAAAAGTATGTAAATGAGCTCTCCTCGAGAAGAAACCGCCATTGGTTGAAGCTGTATCCTGTATTGCTAATCAGAACCCTTGTGCACCACCAAAATAACCCATCCCCCGCTCCAGAAAGATGAGGTGTCACCCAACATTGTCCTCCCCTGTAGTATGATTGCCACACACAGTCCTTCCCTGTATAATTCATTGCTGGAAAGAACATTGGGACCCTGGGGGCTTCTGTACTACTGCCATTATTCTGAAATGCTAATTGTCGATTATCATCTTTCCAATAGGATCGCAAATAAACCTAACTCTGTTTGTGCTGCCTTCGGACTACATGAAATGAAAACTTCAGGTAAGGAAATATTATTTGAGAACTTACCCAGTTATAATTCCTGCAGTTGACCACAAGAGGGCGGCAGAGCAAAGCATTAGAAAATCAACCCAGTAACTGCATCAATGCATTCCAAGACTGCAGGGCGTCACCAACATCAATGGGAGCGACTGCGTAGAACCGCCTCATAGGAAGCTGCAATAAAGTGTCAGATATTAGAAATTTAATTAATATTAATCTACGGTACGTAAAAATAGAACATTTGTGTACAGTAATATAAAGGAACATACATTTTTCAATGGACTTACATAGCTTTGTACACAACGTACAGTCCTTTTTAGGGATATAACATAAAAATACAAATCAAAACAGAACAAAACCAATGGCGAAATCAGGTGACAATTAACTCAACTGAGACTCGCTGACCTAAAGACTCAATATATCATGACAACAATGAGATTTAAATTTTGGAACCTATAATGGATCTTGTATTAGAAATTGTGGAGTGGTCACAGTGGCATCAGAACAGACCAGGCACAATACTAGACGATTGAGACCAGGTGAGAAGTTGGAGACCTCCTACATGTGTAAACCTTTACCAAATCTGCTGATCCATGGGGCCCATATCTTTAAGAAAAGTGGGTGAGAGTGCACTTCCCAGCTGGAAAGTTCCTCCATTCTATAAATCAACCGTACTTTGTCAATCCGTTCTTTAAGGGATGGAGGAGTGGATTGTTTCCAGTGAACAGCTATCAGATGTTTAGCTGCAGCGACTAATAATGGTAAAAGGCCATGTTTTCTTGTTTTATAGTTGAAGGACAGGACAAAAGCACTTCCAAGGCTGTCAGATCCGAAGTCAGGATGCCTAGTGATTCCAACATCTTATGAATTTTTTCAGATCGGGACAAAACCAAAATATATGTGCCAAGTTTGTACATTTTTTTTCTGATATAGAACTACAAATTCTCTACAGAGACATGATAATAATATGTCTGCAGCCACCACTAGGGGGAGCTCCCTGTCTACAGAGATACATAAGATTCTGTCTGCAGCCACCACTAGGGGGAGCTCCCTGTATACAGAGATACATGATAAGATTCTGTCTGCAGCCACCACTAGGGGGAGCTCCCTGTATACAGAGATACATAAGATTCTGTCTGCAGCCACCACTAGGAGAAGCTCCCTGTATACAGAGATACATGATAAGGTTCTGTCTGTAGCCACCACTAGGGGGAGCTCCCTGTATATAGAGATATATAAAAAAGATTGTATGCAGCCACCACTAAGGGGGAGCTCCCTGTATAAAGAGAAACATAAGATTTTTGTCTGCAGCCTCCACTTGGGGGAGCTCCCTGTATACAGAGATACATGATAAGAGCCTGTCTGTAGCCACCACTAGTGGGAGCTCCCTGTATACAGATGTATGGAAGTCTCCCAGTGGCAGCTGCTGGCACAACTAAATTAGATCCCCACCCTATGACCATATGATGGGACCCTTCTCAAATTGGACCTATTAATGGTCAGGCTACTCCCAATTCACCACTCAGATCTGCTCCTCTGCACCAGTTACTCCCAATTCACCACTTAGATCTGCTCCTCTGTGCATGCTACTCACAATTCACCACTCAGATCTGCTCCTCTGTGCAGGCTACTCCCAATTCACCACTTAGATCTGCTCCTCTGTGCCGGCTACTCCCAATTCACCACTCAGATCTGCTCCTCTGCACCAGCTACTCCCAATTCACCACTCAGATCTGCTCCTCTGCATCAGCTACTCCCAATTCACCACTCAGATCTGCTCCTCTGTGCCAGTTACTCCCAATTCACCACTCAGATCTGCTCCTCTGTGCCGGCTACTCCCAATTCACCACTCAGATCTGCTCCTCTGTGCCAGCTACTCCCAATTCACCACTCAGATCTGCTCCTCTGTGCCGGCTACTCCCAATTCACCACTCAGATCTGCTCCTGAGAAGGAGTATGTCACTGGCCAAGGAGCCAGGAAGAAGGTCCAGACTGAGTTCTGCAGGTTTGATGTTCTGTCTGAGTCTGACGGTAAGGCTATGTGCACACGTAGTAGAATTGCCGCAGAAATTTCCACGGCAATCCCGCACCTCCCTGCCGCGGGATATACGCATTTTATAGGTATGCGTATTCCCACCAGAAACTAGCGTTTTGTAAGTGGAATTAGCTTGCAGAATGCTAGCGTTTTCCAAGTGATCTGTAGCATCGCTTGGAAAATTGATTGATAGGTTGGTCACACTTGTCAAGCATAGTGCTGACAAGTGTGACCAACTGTTTACTATTGATGCCGTCTATGCCACATCAATAGTAAAAAGATCTAATGTTAAAAATAATTTAAAAAATAATAAATCGTGATATTCTCACCTTCCGGCGGCCCCCGCAGCCTTCCTGGTCCCCGCGATGCAGCCGGCAAGTTCCATTCCCAGTGATGACTGGCGGCGACAATGACCCCAGATGACGTAGCATCACGCGAGACCGCTACATCATCTGCGGTGATTGTCGCTAAGCATGCCTGGGAACGGGATTGGCCGGGAGCGTCGCTGAGAGGCGGGAAAGCTGCGGGGGCCGCCGGAAGGTGAGAATATCACGATTTATTATTTTAATTATTGTTTTACCAGGGATATGGTACCCAGGGCCTGGAGGAGAGTCTCCTCACCTCCAGACCCTGGGTACCATCCACACATGAACCGCTCACTTTGCGCATGGTGGGCACAGCCACATACGGAAAGTAAGCGGTTCAATGCATTCCTATGGCGGCGGAATCGCCGCGATTCCGGAAAAAGAATGAACATGCTGCGCTTTTTTCACGGAAAACAACGCTGCATGTGCACAAAAATTGCTGAATGCATTCTATTCATAGGATGCTTAATGCCTGCGTTTTTTCAGCGTTTTTGCAGCGGAAAACCGCCGCAAAAATGCTAAAAAAAAACGTGAAAATTCCTGAACGTGTGCCCATAGCCTAATTTTGAAGGTGTCCTTAAAAGAATTGACACAGAGTGTGATAGGGACGTAGAAGACTGTCCTCCGCCAAAGCAGAAGCCATTACCTGAGGGCACTCAGGTAGTCTGAAATGGAGACCTGTGGTGAACAGAATAACTCCGACTCAGATATGTGACGTTGTCAACCAGATAATGTCCGAGCCCAGATAGAATCATTTGGGAAAATTAGGAAATGTTAAGTTATGGAAGGATGTGTCACTGGATTGAAATATGATGAGCTCTTTTTGCCACGTGTTTGTAGTTTTTGGGGGTTTTTTTGTTTATTTTTTTCTTTCAAACTAGGAGTATGGGCTCTTTAAATTAATGTTATATGTATAATCTGGATATCTAACAAATGTATGTACAATCCAAGTGAATTTAGTTTTGTATTACTGGAGGAATGTTGTTAAATTTATTTGTATTTGTTTGGTTTTTACAATAAAAATTGCCACTATATACAAGAATATACTACTATAATACTGCTGTATACGTACAAGAATATAACTACTATAATATTGCTCCTATCTACAAGAA
>VIAB01004428.1:96811-107042 GCA_009801035.1 Oophaga pumilio | reverse complement strand
CACAAGCTCTGGTGGTCCTGAATGAGTGAGCTATATGAGTCAGGAAGGCAATAGCTCAAATATGTGACTTCCAACTTGAAAATTTGATGAATCTGTGAGATCCAAGCTGGATAGCAGACGTCATTGTATGAAGTGTAGACACCTGAGGGCGGATTTAAGCATCTGAGTCCTCTCCTACTAGTTCAAAGGGGTCTGAGAAACGTTCCTCAGAGTACAATAGTTTTGGTCCTGAGAGCCATGTTGTGCTTCCTAGTTGACTTGCGTAAACTGATCTAGTTACGTGATCTGCAGGATTTTGGTCCGTGGGAATGTAATGCCACTGTTTTGGATGAACTGATCTCCTAATTCGTAGCACTCTGTTGTTGACATAAACATAGAATTGCCTAGTTTCATTGTGGATATATCCAAGAAATACTTTGCTGTCTGAGTAGAACTTGGCCTGTGTCAGGTCGATATCCATCTCGGATGCGATGAACTCTGCTAACTCAACGGCTAAGACTGCAGCACAAAGCTCTAACCTGGGTATAGTGTGCTCTGGCTGTGGAGCAAGTTTGGCCTTCCCCATAACGAATCTGATCAGGCTCTGACATTTGGAGTCTACAGTTTTGAGATAGGCGACAGCAGCAATTGCTTTGACAGAAGCATCTGCAAATACGTACAGTTTTTGGCTTTGTATTTCTGTAGACGGCACAGGGGTGTATGGTCTTGGCACGTTCAGGTTGGAGAGGGCTGCTAAAGAGTTTTTCCATCCTTCCCACTGGATTCTCTTATCAGGTGGCAGAGGCACATCCCAGTCGGATGTTTCCTTAGTTAAGTCTCTTAGTAAGGCTTTGCCTTGTATACACCATGTTCCAAATTATTATGCAAATGATATTTTTCTCTAATTTTCTTAAGTGGTCGGTGCAAATGACAGTAAGTCTAATAAAAGTCATCACCCGTTAAAGTATACATCAAATTTTAATGAAGAAACCTCCCAATGATAACAGTATAGTCTCCAAAATGAATAAAAACTCAAAATGCACTGTTCCAAATTATTAGGCACAGTAGAATTTCTAAACATTTGATATGTTTTAAAGAACTGAAAATGCTGATTTGTGGAATTTGCAGCATTAGGAGGTCACATTCACTGAACAAAAAAGCTATTTAACTTCAAAACATCCTAACAGGCCAAGTTACATGTTAACATAGGAACCCTTCTTTGATATCACCTTCACAATTCTTGCACCCGTTGTGAGTTTTTGGAGAGTTTCTGCTTGTATTTCTTTGCATGAAGTCAGAATAGCCTCCCAGAGCTGCTGTTTTGATGTGAACTGCCTCCCACCCTCATAGATCTTTTGCTTGATGATACTCCAAAGGTCCTCTATAGGGTTGAGGTCAGGGGATGATGGTGGCCACACCATGAGTTTATCTCCTTTTATGCCCATGGCAGCCAATGATTTAAAGGTATTCTTTGCAGCATGAGATGGTGCATTGTCATGCATGAAGATGATTTTGCTCCTGAAGGCACGTTTCTGCTTTTTATACCATGGAAGAAAGTTGTCAGAAACTCTATATACTTTGCAGAGGTCATATCACACCTTCAGGAACCTTTAAGGGCCCTACCAGCTGTTTCCTCATGATTCCGACCCAAAACTCCCCCACCTCCTAGCTGACGTTGCAGCCTAGTTAGGACATGGTGGCCATCCGCCAACTATCCACTACTCCATCCATCTGGACCAACCAGGGTTCTTCAACACTCATCAGTAAACAAGACTGTTTGAAAATTAGTCTTCATGTATGTCTGGGCCCACTGCAACCGTTTCTGCTTGTGAGCACTGTTTAGGGTGGCCGAATAGTAGGTTTATGCACCACAGCAAGCCTTTGAAGGATCCTACACCTTGAGGTTCAAGGGACTCCAGAGGCACTAGCAGCTTCAAATATCTGTTTGCTGGTTTGTAATGGCTTTTTAGCAGCTGCTCTCTTAATCCAATGAACTTACCTGGCAGAAGCCTTCCTCATTCTGCCTTTATCAGCATGAAAACGTCTGTGCTCAGAATCAGCCACAAATCTCTTAACAGCACGATGATCACGCTTAAGTTTTCAAGAAATATCTAATGTTTTCATCCCTTGACCAAGGCATTGCGCTATTTGATGCTTTTCAGAAGCAGAGAGATCGCTTTTTTCCCATGTTGCTTGAAAACTCTGGCCTGCTTAATAGTGTGGAACATCCAGTTTTCCTTTTATTGGGCTCACATGGCAAACTAATTATTACAGGTATTTGAGATTGATTTAAGTGATCCAAAGAACCCTGAGACACAATAGCATCAATGGGTTTCATTTACAAAAAAAAAAAAAAAACGCCATGACACTTAAAACCAATTTGCATAATAATTTGGAACATGATGTAGTAACAGGAGCTGCGAAATCCAAAGGATCGTACAGACTGTTGTTGGTGGACAGGACACCTCTACGTTTGAAAGGCTTTTCTTCCTGGCTGACCTGGAAGGTGAAAGTATCTGACTGTAGATTCCAGAGAAGCCCAAGTCTGCGTTGCATTGGTGCGGGTTCTGACCCCAAGTCCAAGTCTCTGAGACTGTTACATAAGTCTTGTGAAGGGAATGCTTCCATGAGTTCTTGGCTGTTTGAGGCTATTTTGTGAAGCCTGAGGTTCGAGCAAGCAAGCATCTCTTGGGCTCTCCTGAGAAAACTGATGGCAGTCTCTTTGAAGGCATGGCTTTCAGACAATCGTCAACATAAAAGTCTTTTTCTATGAATTGTCTGACTCTGATCCATATTCTATTTCTCCTTCATGAGCCGACCTTTCGAGTCCATAAATGGTGACTGCAGGTGAAGGACTGTTGCCAAAGATGTGCACTCTGATGCGATACTCTGTGACTTCTTTAGCAGGATCATTGGCTCTCTATCAGAAGAATCTTAGGAAGTTCCTGTCTCTCTCTCTCACAAGGAAGCAATGGAACATTTGCTGGATGTCAGTGATGAAGGCAATGGAATCCTTACGGAAACGCATAAGTACTCCCAGCAGTTTGTTATTGAGGTCTGGTCCTGTCAGTAGAACATCATTCAGGGAGATATCATCAAACTTAGCACTGGAGTCAAACACCACTCTAATTTGGCCTGGTTTCTTAGGGTGGTATGCTCCAAACATGGGTAGGAACCAGAATTCTTCAGAGTCTTTGAGAGTTGGAGCTAGCTCTGCATGACAATTCTAAAAAATCTTTGACATGAAGGAGAAAAAGTGATATTTCATCTCTGGTTTCTTTTGCAGACTATGTTTGAGAGAGGAGAAATGTTTTAATGCCTGATTTCTGTTGTTCGGTAGACGTGGTCTGTGGGTTCTGAAGGGAAGAGGTGCGACCCAGCTGTTGGTCTCATCTTTAACAATGCCCTTGTCCATTACCTCTACATCTTGTCCTCTACTGACATTGCCACTTGGTTGTCTTGCTTAGTTCTCTGGAAGACTGTGCACCCTAACTGATCCTCATAGCTTTCTGACACTATATTGCTGCCGTGAGTAAAGTCTATTAGATGATTGGGCAGTTGGATGCGGTGTGGTAGCTCTCTGACATGGAATTCGTTGTTACAAGGTTGAAACAGAGATGGGCGTCCTTTCTCCAATGTATTTGTCAGCATGCTTGTCACAGAAGATGGGGTGTGCATGCGTCCCAAGCATACGTTTCCTATTATGACCCATCCTAGGTCTAGCCTTTGGGCATAGGGAGCATTGTGGAGTCCATTGATATGACGTCTCACTTTATGAACCTGCAGGATATATCTCTCCAACAGCAGAATTATCTGGGCCTGATGATCGAGTTCCGGGATGAGGTGTGCTATGCGTTTTAAGTGAGCGTGATGGATTGACACATCTGGCGTAGGTATTTCAGATCTGTTGTCTGGGATCTGACTACACTTGATGATTGTAAGTAGTAGTAGGCAGAATTGTCCATCTAAGGGCCCCGTTTCATAGCGAGATCGCTACCGAGATCGCTGCTAAACAGCAATCTCAGCAGCGATCTCGCTATGTCTGACACGTACCAGCGATCGGGCTCCTGCTGTGAATCGCTGGTCGTGTCAGAAATGTCAGGACGCATCACTGCGTGTGACAGGCAGGAGACCAGCGATCTACTGGTAACCAAGGTAGACATCGGGTTTACAGGCGCGAGGCTGTGCCTGGAAACCCGAAGTGTACCTTGGTTACCAGCTCCCTGCATCAGTGCACTGGTATCCAACGTACACTGTGGGTAACTAGGCGACGTTACCCGCAGTGTCGCTGTCCTGATCGCTGCATGAGCTGCCTTTTTGGCAGCTCAGCAGCAATCATGTAGCGACACACCAGCGATCCTGATTGTTGTCGGGATCGCTGGTGTATCGCTATGTGAGACAGGGCCCTAAGACTCAATTTGGTAGTCAGTAGCTTTCCTACCTGCTGTTGTCACAGTACCTGCACACGTCTTTAATGAATAGGGGGTGCTTGGCCCTTTGATGTTGAATAGTTCAAAGAATGTTGATCTAGCCAAGGATCGATTACTTTGATCATCCAAGATAGCATACAGTCTTACAGCTTTGTCTCTATGGCCCTTTGGGAACACTCTGACGAGGCATATTTTTGAACAGGATCTACTGTCTATTGTCCCTTTACAGACTTCAGTACATTGTGAAATGATCTCTGGCGTAGCTGCATCAGTATTCCTTTCCTCCCCGCCATGCTCACTGTCAGCTGGCTTTTTTTGTGTACTCCACGGATTTGGGCCAGGGTGTAGGGCAGTGTTATGATATGTGGTGTCACATTCTGTGCATTTTACACTGACCTTGCAGTCCTTGGTGAGATGAGTTGTGGACGAGCAGCACTTGTAGCAGATATCGTTCTCTTTCAGTAAGCTTCTGCGATCTGGCATAGATTTTCCTCTGAAGGCTCTGCATTTCAGGAGAGGATGAGGCTTCTGATGGAGGGGGCATTACTTGTCAGGGTCCTGCACCTTTGTCTCTGATTGGGAGCAGCCAGCAGACCTGTAATTGGAACCTGGAGAAGAAACATAAGTCTTGTGCACTGCCACAGACGTTCTGCGTGGGTTTGCAGCTGGTGACGGTGTGGCATATGGCATTGCAAAGTCAAAGGTAGGATTGTTTCTGACTCTCAATTGTTGGTGTACAAAGTCTACAAAAACGGAGAAGGGCGGGAATGGAACACTGTGTTTGTATTTGTACTTGGAACCATGTGTGAGCCACCTCTCCTGTAGATTGTAGGGCAACTTTTGGACTATAGGGTTAACACCTCTGGCTGTGTCAAGGTATGCAAGTCCTTGTAGATCATCCTCACATTTGGCAACTTGTACTTCCTTTAGCAGGTCACTTAGTTCTCTAAGTTCCTGGAGACCTTAATTAGATATTTTAGGAAAGTCATCAATTCTTTTGAACAAGGCTCTTTCTATTACCTCTGCTGAGCCGTAACACTCATCCACCCTCTTCCAGATCTCTTTGAGGCCAGTCTCAGGGAGGTTTATATTAATGCCTCTGATCCTTACTGCGTGTTTGTTTGACTCTTCCCCCAGGTATTTGACTAAGAGGTCTATCTCTTCCCTGTGTTGTAGCCCCAAGACTCTAGTGACATGTTGGAAGGAAGCTTTCCAAGCTCTGAAACCTTCAGCTTGGTCAGTAAATTTCTTGAGTCCCTTGGCAACCAAATCACGTCATGTGAAGAACTTAGCAAATTCTGTTGTGAACCGGTTGTCAGCAGAGTATACTGGTGATGGGTCACCCTGTGTCACGGGGCAGTTGTAGAAATACAGGGGATGAGGAACCTGGGCCCCTGAACTGCCCCTAAGGCTAAGGAAGGGTCCTGTCTTTCCTTAACTTGGGGGTACACTTAGAGGTAGTGAGGCCCAAGTCACCGACCTGTCCCTGTCTCCTATTTAGCCCTAAGCTAAATCCTCCAACCCCCTCCCCAGGAGGTGAGACAGGGAATAATGTGAACAACACCAAAACAACAAAAGGAAAGATACCTAGGGGTTAAATCAACTAAACAATAAACACTTAGCTTTCTCTGCTGCAAAGCTCCGCACACCAGAGTAAGACATCAGAACAGGGAAATAGGAGAAGCACCACTGCGCTCCGCAGCTCCTGGCTCCAGCTTGGTTGGTTTCCAAAGGAAACAATATTACCAACAGTCAGCTGACAACTCAGGAGTCCATTTAAAAGAAGTGGGAGTGGTTGCCACCTCCCTCTGACAAGTCATCAGGCATGCAATTACACCAGTGGCCACCGAGGGAAAAGACTGACATTAACCCCTGATGGTTTGAAAGGAAAAAGGTTTTAGTATGGAGAGAGAGATCTGCCACAGATCCCAACGTGGATCATGACACCCTGATAGTGATGTGAGGTGAGTTCGTACCTGTTAGTATCTTCTGGGTGGTGCTAGCCGGTGTCGTGATGCTTCACTCTGACATGCGGTGTGTTAGCAAGGTGATTTACGTTGGTTACCTGGTGAGGGGAAAGGTAGTCATTAGCAGTTATTTTGCTCCTCGTTTTCGGGTTTGTATCTGTCCTGGAGCTGAGCCTCATGATTATTCTCGCTCGCTTCACTGGAGATATCTTGTTCTTGTTACGATGCCAGTTCAGGGTTATAGTTCGGATCAGGAAGTTCATTAACGTACTGGGATGTGCGTTGTGGTGGAAACTCCAGACTTGACGTACTGCTTCGGCTATGCAGCTCAGGGTTTTGCGCATCTTCTAGAGATTCTGCCGTGGCGAGGGCTGCGGCAGCTCCTCTTTTTGCTGCTAGGCTCTCTAAGGCGACATCCACGCGTGCCTTCTCTAACTGCGTCCTGCTCTCTAGTTCAGCCTTCTCTAACTTAAGTTGCATCTCTTCTTCAGCAAAGCTTGCTCGCATTTTGGCGGCTACAGCATTTGCGCGGGCAATGGCAACCGCACTGCTGATGGACGTAGTCTTTGAGGAGACAGTAGTAACAGATTTTGTCCTGTGTGATTTGTAGGACATGGTGTCTTGGGGGAATGCTTGGCTGTGCAGAGATTGCTGTAGCTGTATTAAGTCTCTGTGTAGCCAGTGACTTGAATCCCACTAGCTGGATGGCTGCAGTTTCACTAGTTCCTGCAAGCTGGATGGCTGTCTTTTCACTGAATTCCCACTAGCTGGATGGCCACTGTTTCACTGTTCTGTCCTTACTGAATGAGGCAGACGTCATTGCAGTTATACAGACAGCTAAACCGTTATACCGGGGTCCAATAAGGAGATTGTGATTGAATCTGTGCTTTTATTGAACTTGATATATTGATGTGGTGAAACTATAATACAAACATAATATGCATACAATCAGTACAGGGGCATAGTAGAAATACATATACATAGTACACTGTGAATAAACATTGCACACTAACAGCTAACCAGGAGCAGGACTGATTTAACCAGGCTAATATGGGAGAAGAATTAGCTACAGAAAACATGAGTACATACCGGCGATGCTATCACAAGGGGAGAGGAAAAGATGATGCTTCCTGGATGCAGGCTGAAGGAAAATGGAGGAAAGTTGAGGGAAAGCTACCAGAATGCTTTTCAAGGCTACCATCATGCATTGCGAAGCTTCCATAATGCATTGCAAAAGGAGGGAAAGATAATTCAAAGTGAAAGAAAACAATATAACTGGGAATATGAGATTGGTCACTAGAGGGAGCCAAAACAAGTAGATTGTTAAACTCCTATATAAACAATGCAAAAACAAACAATTAGATGTCTCCCTTTATGAGGTATTAACTCTGGAAAACTTCCATGGATCCTGGTTATTCTAACATTGTTTTCTCGTGACATGTTGTACTTCATGTTAGTGGTAAAATTTCTTTGATATAACTTGCGTTTATTTGTGAAAAAAACAGAAATTTAGCAAAAATGATGAAAATTTTGCAATTTTTCAACTTTGAATTTTCATGCCCTTAAATCACAGAGATATGGCACACAAAATACTTAATAAGTAACATTTTGCACATGTCTACTTTACATCAGCACAATTTTGGAACCAAAATTTTTTTGTTATGACGTTATAAAGGTTAAAAGTTATCCAGCGATTTCTCATTTTTACACCATTTTTTGGGAGGGACCACATCACATTTAAAGTCACTTTGAGGGGTCTATGTGATAGAAAATACCCAAAAGTGATACCATTCTAAAAATTGCACCCTTCAAGGTGCTTAAAACCACCTGATGTGCCTAAACAGTGGAAACCCCCCTCAAGTGACCACATTTTGGAAACTAGACCCCCAAGCAACTTATCTAGATGTGTGGTGAGAACTTTGAACACCCAAGTGCTTCACAGAAGTTTAGAAAAATATTTAGACTTGAGAGTCCTCAGTGGTTGATACCTTTTAATGGCTAACACGGTACGAAGATACACATCTTTCCTATATCACAGAAGTTTGTAATGTAGAGCCATAAAAATAAAAAATCATTTTTTCCACAAAAATGATATTTTCGCCGCCAATTTTTTATTTTCCAAAGGGTAACAAAACAAATTGTACCCCAAGAGTTATTGTGCAATTTGTTCTGAGTATGCTGATACCCCATATGCCAGGGGGAAACCACTGTTTTGGCGCATGGCAGAGCTTGGAAGGGAAGGAGCACCATTTGACTTTTTCAATGCAGAATTGGATGGAATTGAGATCAGACGCCATGTTGCGTTTGGAGAGCCCCTGATGTACCTAAACAGTGGAAACCCCCCAATTCTAAACACCAACCCCAACCCCAACACACCCCTAACCCTAATCCCAATCCTTACCCAGCCGTAATGCTAACCCTAACCCTAATGGAAAAAGGAAATAAATACATTTTTTAAAATTTTATTATTTTTCTCTAACTAATGGGGTGATAAAGGGGGCTATGATTTACTATTTATAGCAGGTTTTTATGATTGGCAGCTGTCACACGCTAAAAGACGCTTTTTATTGCAAAAAATAGTTTTTGCATCACCACATTTTGAGAGCTATAATTTTTCCATATTTTGGCCCACAGAGTTATGTAGGTCTTATTTTTTGTGGGACGAGTTGACATTTTTATTGGTACCATTTTCGGGCACATGACATTTTTTGATTGCTTTTTATTACAATTTTTTGGAGGCAGAATGAACAAAAACCAGCAATTCATGAATTTCTTTTGGGGGGCCTTTATACCGTTCTGCGTGTGGTAAAATTGATTATGCAGTTTTATTCTTAGGGTCAGTACAATGACAGCGATACCTCATTTATATCTTTTTTTATGTTTTGGCACTTCAATACAATAAAAACAATTTTATATAAAAAATAATTATTTTTGCATTGCTTTATTCTGCGAGCTATAACTTTTTTACTTTTTTGCTGATGATGCTGTATGATGGCTCGTTTTTGCTGGACAAGATGATGGTGTCAGCTGTACCATAATTATTTATATCCATCTTTTTGATCGCGTGTTATTCTACTTTTTGTTCGGCGGTATGATGATAAAGCATTACTTTTTTGCCTTGTTTTTTTTAAGGGATTCACTAAAGGGGTTAACTAGAGGGACAATTTTATAGGGCGGGTCGTTACGGACGCCGTGATGCTAAATATGTGTACTCTTATTGATTTTTTTTATTTACATAAAGAAATGAATTTATTGGGGAATTTTTTTTTCTTTATTTAGGATTTTTTTTTAATTATTTTTACACATGTTAATTTTTTTTCCATACTTTTTTACTTTGTCCCAGGGTGGGACATCACTATATAGTGTCAGGTCGCTGATCTGACAGTTTGCAGAGCACTGTGTCAGATCAGCAATCTGACAGGCAGTGCAGGAGGCTTCTCAGCACCTGCGCTCAGCTGGTCCTGTAAAATCTAATGTCTTTATTAAAAAAAAAACATATTTAAAACTGGCTGCAGTGAGGGAAGGAGCACTAAAGCCAGTTTTAAACATGTTTTTCTGAATAAAAACATTGCATGTTACAGAACCGCTGAGTGCCAATATTTTTTCTTCTCATAAACATGTTTGCACGTTATTATGTGAGCACCTGGTACCTGCGTGCATGATTGCTCAGTCCAAAGTTTGGTTTAAGAACAAGTTAAAACACACAGGTTGAATGGTACTGGCTTTACATTTTTTTGTCTCCCCAAATACAACAATATATACATGGGGACATGTTAAATGAAAAATCAAATATTTTACAGAAGGTATAAACAATTATGAGTAGAGTTGAGCGAAACAGGTCGGTCAGATTCATAA
>VIAB01004428.1:47293-66569 GCA_009801035.1 Oophaga pumilio | reverse complement strand
CCGATATTTTGCAATATCGGAAAGTATCGCTCAACCCTACTAAGGACAAAACTTGATGCCAATGCAGAGTTGCCAACTTAACCTTTTTTTAACATTTTTTTATTGACGGCTTATCAAAAAAAATCACAGACAGGAGGGCCTGGCCTGCTAGCAAGTGTGACAGCTGCATAGTTACAGAGCTCCTGCAGCCCAGGACCTTTAGCAGCCCATCCCAGCTCATCTCGGCACCCAGCTTCCCCCAGCTATTCACTCGCAGCTTCTACAACGCCCAGGCACATGATGACACGCGGCAGATCGTAGAAAAGGGGATCCCCGCCGAGATTGCCTGACTTCTTTGCGAGGGGGAAGTCCACCAAAGCAACAGGTAAAATGGTGCCTGTGTCCCATTCAGGCTCCTCACGCTCCTCCGGGGGCTTTGGGAGAGGTGCAGACACAGAGGGGATTCATCAACACCACTCTGCCCCACTCACTAGGGAGGATATGCAGGAGTTTCTTTCCTCTTTGAGGGCTTCTTTAAAAGAGGACATGCATAATATGCTTAGCGAGCTGAAAGGAGAAATCTCAGCTCTGGGAGAGCATACCTCTCATTTAGAGAATAAAATGGCTGAATATGCCACTTCTTTCAAAGTGATAAAACAATACGACTTGCAGGATAGATCGCGCAGGAATAACATTCGGGTGAGAGGGATCCCTGAGGAGGTCTTGGATAAGGATTTGCCTGCTTTCCTGCATAACTTTTTAAAGGCTGTTCTCCCTGAAATGTCCACTAGAGATTTAATAATTGATAGGGTCCATAGAACCCCCAAACCAAAACAAGTGGATCAAGATCTGCCTAGAGACATGCTGGCAAGTATACACTTTTTTACCACCAAGGATGTATTCATGCAAAGAATGAGGAAAAATCCGACTCTGTCCCAGGAGATGCAATCCCTACAAGTTTTCCCGGACTTATCTGAAGTGACTCTGGTCAAAAGGGGTGAACACGCACATGTATGTAAAGCTCTGTGTGATGTGGGCACCAAATATACATGGGGCTTTGGCCCAGTGAAACTGTTGATTTTGCATGAGGGGAGAATAATTGCTTGCCGTACCCCTAAACAAGCTGAAGACAGACTTAAGGACTGGAACATCCCTTTTGCACAGTGACAAGCGCCTAGGAGGAAAAAGTTGGACCCAGAATGGTCTCAAATAATGATGAGCGAGTATAATCGTGAGTATTCGGTACTCGGCGAGTAATGAAGTACTCGCGGTAATCGTAACATAGCGAGTACTTCACTACTCGCCTTGCAGTATTCGGATCTCCCACCCAGCATTTGCCAATCACAGTAATGCTGCAGCCTTCTTGGTTGTGCCATTACTATGACTTGCTGGCTGCCCAGCGTCATACATGAGTCAAAGGCTAGGAATCATAGCCTATGACTCATAGGCTCTTTATAAGTTCTGCCGCTGCAATTTACTGCACATTGCATGCAGAACACAGCTAGTGTAGAGAGAGTGTGAGCAACTGCTAGGGAGAGTTGTGTTTGTTTGCACAAATCATCCAAGAAATTCTCTGTAAAACCCAAAAGCTCTTTTCAGAGCTGAAAGTATAAGGTCAGAAACTGAGTAGTGACAGTTTTCCCAGCTATTTTTGGGGTCACATTTACCCCTGCAGGGCAATATTTTTGTGCTGTTGCGATGCTGTGTTCACAGCGAAAAGGAGGCACGGTACTGCACAACTGACACGCAGCCGGCACCGCTGTCTTGTGTGGTGACTGGGGTGCGTAATCTCACCTTAAACCTCAGGGCAATTTTTTTGAGGCAGCACCGCTGTCTTGTGTGGTGACTGGGATGTGTAATCTTGCCTTAAACCTCAGGGCAATTTTTTTATGCCATTGCTGTGCTATTTGTAAAACAAAAAGCAGTACTAGGCTGTAGTGCTACCTTCCACAAAGCACTAATTGCTCCTTGTTCCCCAATATCTGCATCTGAACATCTGAAACTATGGCAGAAAAATCCAAAATTCCTAAAAAGGCTGTTGTGAAGGGACAGGGACATGGACGTGGACGTGGGGTTGTCTTTGGTGCCCAACAAGGCACAGAGTCTGGGAGACCAAAGAAGGTTGATGCACCCAGGTTCCTGGCGAAATTTCCCATTCTGGAACATAAATGGGTCTGGAAGCCAGAAGAACAAGAGCAGATACTGTCTTGGATGGCTGATAAGGCCTCAACGAAATTTTCTAGCACCACCCAATCATCCATGACAAAACAGTCTCCTGTCCATATAGAGAACGCTGGGTCATCCTGCTCTCAACCTGTTCCTAGTTCATCACCATGTCAAGAGTCACAGAAAACATTTGACCCCAATCTTGGCTACTCCAAGGATCTGTTTGGTCCATTTCCTTTTGTTTCCTCTGCCCGTTCACCGTGCGACATTGAAGAGGAACGTGAGGAGGTATCGTCTGTTGATGATGGCCAAATATATGAAACCCCACGGCCAGAAAAAAGCCACTTTCATCCACTTGATATACTAGGTGAAGAGGTGGAGGCTGATGGTGATAACACATAGTTGCCATCTGGCCAGTCGACAATATCAACACGGAAGGAGGATGACATGGACGACGAGGTGGTCGATGATGAGACCACAGATCAGACCTGGACTGTTGGCATGCATAGCCAGCACAGCAGCACAGAGGAAGAAGGTGGATACATAGCACCAACAAAGGCACCAAGGGCTACTGGTTTGAGCAGAGTGCGAAGTGTGTCAACTGTTGCCAAGAGCAGTCCCTCTGTGTTCCAAGTCAAGGCACTGTCTGGAATTTTTTTCAGATAGTCCTTCTGAACCAAATGTTATCTTCTGAAGCATCTGCCATACGAAGCTGAGCAGAGCCCAGGGCAAAGGCAACCAAAGCACCACCAATATGTGGAAACACATGGCAGCCAAACACCCTAGTCGGTGGACGGAACAACAGGGTACCAAATCGGTGTCTGCGGGTCAAACCACTGCCATGTCGCCTATGATCCGTCCTTCCCAATCTGCTGGGCAGGAAGCAGGTGATCATCATACCTCTTGCTTACAATCTGCGGTTGCACAGACACAGGACACATCAAGCTCATCCAATTGTTTGTCCCAGTCAAGCGTCCAGTTGTCCGTGTCCCAGATGTATGAAAGGAGGCGTAAATACCAAGCCGCGCACCCACAAGCACAAATACTGAAAGCGCACATTGCCAAGTTGCTAGCCGTGGAGATGTTGCCGTTTAGGCTTGTGGGGACACAGTCTTTCCGTGATCTGTTGGCTGTGGCTGCTCCATGATACTCGGTTGCCAGTCGTCCACGCGTTACACCAGCACGTCTTAAACAATCTAAAGCGTGCTCTCACCAACGCCGTAACAGGGAAGGTCCACCTTACAACAGACACGTGGACAAGTACTTGTGGCCAGGGACGATACATCTCTGTCACGGCACACTGTCTCAACCTGGTGGAGGATGGGACAAAGTCTGAAACTGGACCATCACATATCCTACCCACGCAACGAATAGCAGGCCCAACTTTAATCAGGGTTTCTGCCTCATCATATACGTCCTGTCTCCCCTCTTCCTCCTCCTCTGCCTCGTCACCCTATGCTGAATTACCCTCCACATCACTCCCAAGTTGGGAGCTGTGTAGCAGCGCATCGGCAAAGCGGCAACATGCTCTGCTGAAGCTGATCTGCTTAGGTGAAACACCACACACTGCAGCAAAGCTGTGGCAAGGAATAAAACAACAGACCGATCAGTGGCTTTCCCCACTGCAACTCCAACCCGGTCTGGTTGTCTGCCATAATGGGCAAAACCTGGTGGCGGCTTTACAGCTCGGGAAGCTGATACACGTGTCATGCATGGCTTACGTGCTGAACCTAGTGGTGCACAAATTTATAAAAACATACCTTGACTTGCTATACCTACTTGCGAAGGTGGGTATTTGCACCCAGTTCCGCCATTCCTCAACCGCTGTTGCCGGTCTTACAGGGCTTCAAAAGCAATTTAATTTGCCAAACCACCGACTCATTTGCGACCTGCCAACACGGTGGAACTTAACATATCATATGTTGGCAAGATAGTTCCAAAGAAGTGTAAATCCGCACAGCGGGGAAGCCCACTCAATGCACAGGTGTTGCGTGAGCAAAGCTGCAAGCATATATACAGCAATGAATGCTCCGTATAACGGGGTGCCTCTCCTAAAAAACAGCCACAATAAATTAAAAATTAAAAAGAACGTGAAACGGCTGTCGTCCCTTCCACTCCTGCTCCCATCCTCACGATACCGATGTTTTAAAGTATTGGAATAAAGAAGTTTTTTTACCGATGAGTGCCATCCATTCTTTTTAATTTTGGCATCATATGCTGGCAAGGATAAGTAATCAGCAGAGGGCACTTGCTGAATACCAGATTATACATGCCCGTCACACTGAGACTCAGCTAAGACACATAACAACTGTCGAGTGGGTGTGGATCGCTGATATTTGTGAGGTTCTTGATAACTTTGAGTACTGCACCAAGCTTGTGAGCGGTGATCAGGCTATTATCAGCGTAACCATCCTCATGATATGTCTGCTGTAATAATCTAAAAATGGAATCCTTGAGTGCCCAGCAGCTGGGTATGGAGCAAGATTTCACAATAGATGATCCTACCCAGCCCAGCCAATATCATCAGGCAAGATTGAGGGATGAAGATGATGATGAAGATGAGGAGGGAGAGGACTTCTTTTTCAGTGGTACTGAGGGGACACCTCATGCTACAGAGGGGACTTTCAACCCCAGCTTCATGTCTGTCCAGTATGGGTGGGCTGGAGAGGAGGAGGTGGAGGAGGAGAGTCAGTGTGAGGAGAGAATGGGTATTGTTCCTCCTTTTGGGGTCACAGAAGATTTGCCTCTTTGCAACTTGGCACACATGTCACACTTCATATCTGACTGTCTGTGCCAAGACCCTCACGTAATCCACATTTTCAATTGCAACGTTTACTGGTTGGTCACCTTTCTAGACCCACGGTATAAGGACAAATTTCCTTTGCTACTGTTGCAGTCACCAAGGGGTTTCACAATTGAATCCTTCAAGAGGGCTGTAGTCGATCATTTGATGGCAACTGCACCCTCAGACACCGCTGCTAGCAGAGGTACCAGCTCTGTGCAACAGCATGCATTAATGGGGAGAGACACGCCAAGCAGGTCCAAAAGAGGTGGTGGTAAAATGTCCACAAACTGGGCCATCTTCAATAAACCGGCTCATCAGCAAGGACTAGCTTGACCAGTAACAATGTCAAGGAGGGAGAAGTTGAACAAGTTGGTCAACGACTATCTAAGTGACCATACCTGCGTCCTTCCTGATGCTTCTGTTCAGTTTAATTACTGGGTATCCAAGCTGCATAGTTGGCCAGACCTCTCCTTATATGCCTTGGAGGTGCTGGCCTGCCCTGCTGCTAGTGTGATGTCAGAGCGTGTTTTCAGTGCCGCTGGGTCAATCATCACAGATACACGCACACGGTTGACTACAGAGAATGCTTACAGGCTGACACTGATAAAATTTAACAAGGACTGGATTTTGTAATAGTATTTAAGCCCTCCAGGTGACAGTATCCCAACCTAAAGTCACCCAAAATGTTATTTGATGCAACTGGTCATCAAGTTCATCCCTTCCCATACAAACCCCTTTTCTTCTTCTTACACATGTTTTCAACTCCTGCTTCTGCCACATGTACTTTATGGTCACTAAGCTAAAAAGAATATTCCGTTCATTAATATTTCCCATCGGAGGCACTTGCAAAGAGACCCTTCTTCCTTAATCAACCATGGTATTATGCCCCTTGGGCTAATTTTTGGAGACATTATGTCTAGGCCTGGACACTGGGCACTGCAACTACTGTGCTAGTAGTCCTAGCTTCATAATTGTTTGGCCCCTCAGACCTGCCCTGCTTCCTTCATCAATCACGATACAGCCCCTAGGGCTAATGTTTTGAAGACATTATGTCTATGCCTGCACATAGGGCACTGGAACTACCATGCTAGTAGTCTACTTTCATAATTGTCTGGCTCTTGAGACCTCCTTCCTGCGTCAACCATGATACAGCACCTAGGGCTAATGTTTTGAAGTCACTATGTCTATGCCTACATATTGGGCAGTAGCAGCGGAATGTGAATCCCTTGTGATGAGGATGAAGGCAGGCTTCTTCCTGCATAAACAATCACACAACCCATAGGGCAGATCGTTCTCCTTACACCACTTACACACTTAGCTGTCAGAAGATCGCCTCCATCATCACTCATAATGCAAAGTCTGTAGTGGGGCCTCAACTATAACATGCCATTTCTTGTACTGGGAAAGAAGGTGTTGGACCCTCTCAGACACAAGCCTTTACTCACATTTGAAAAGTCTACACACGTCGTAAACTGTAACTGCAACCTAAAATGAATTAGTGAACAACCTCTTTCGCCTCTTACAACCACCACAACCAGGCCTTTATAACACAGTCTCAGTTTTCAAATCTGATATGTGATTTTATATGGCAATAACTTGTTATGCTCTTACTTATCCAAGTGATTCTGTTCTTTTGCGAGACATTTTAATTCTATGCTAATAGTAAATTTTGATCTACACATTCTGTGTTTATAGACAATCATACCACACAGAAGACTTTATCATTGAAATTTACCATATGTTTACTTTATGTTTGAATAATTTTTTAAACATCCTTTTTATTAGCAGCAGTTTTTTCAAATTTAAAAGCCATTTTAAGGAATCAGTGATGTTTCCAGGATGCTTTGAGGAGTCTCTGTCTTAGAAATGCCCTAAAAATCACCCCAATTTTAAAACTGCAGTTCTTGAGCAGCTTAAGTCAGAATTTATTAAATGGGGTGGTCCATTACTAAGCAGCCCCTTCAATAGCTCCTGGGTGCTAGATAATTTAAAAAACCTATACTAACATCTTGGACCAGTCTCGCTTCCTAAATAATGTCACATGACCACTGCAGCCAATCAGCGGTGCCTGATCAGCTGCAGGCTTCACAATTACATCCAATTAGTGTTTCTGTTTTCTTAAATGTAAATATGAAGATTGCAGCCAATCACAGCTGCTTATTGGCTGCGGTGATCACATGACATTGTATATATGAGGACACTGACTGAGGGAAAGTAAATACTCTTTAAAAGAAAAAGAAGAATGTACCTTTAAGACTACGTTCCCACCATGAGCTTTTTGCTGAGTTTTTTTGATGTTGCAGGTTTTCTACAACATTTATGAATCCATTAAGTAAAATAGGTTACTTGGACTTTTTAAAAATATGCAGCTTCAAAATCTCACCAAAACCTCCATGTGGGAACTTTACCATAAAGAAAAAAAAGGCTATCCTTTATGGAACATGGTAGGACAGGAGATTTGCTGCAAGTGATAGTGGAAGACGTGCTTCAAACAGCAAATTTTCTGTAATGCCTAATCATTTGATGAGAGAAAAATGGACTTCAGGTGTGTACAGCAAGGTAGAAGTGCAGGCTTAAAATATAACTTTTAATAATTGCCTTTAAAAAAACGAGAATTTCGTTCAATAATAACAAAAAGCAACAAAATGTATCCTAACCACCAGTGACTTGTGAGAAAACAAAATAAAATTAATTAAAACCGTCAGTAAAGCAGACTGACTTAATCATAGGTTAGATAGGGATAGATCTATCTGGACACTATCCACAAAATATCAATGACTGTATGTGCTTATTTCCTCTCATATATTGCACATCAATAATATGGAACAGTCTTACCACATGTCGATATCCACCGTGTACTCGTAGCTGGGGGAGGCCTTTTTAAGCATAATGCCATACATTACCCCAAACCAGGTGGATACATGGTGCCATGGCACCCGTCCAACAGTCCACACAGGCGCTGCGGGTGACAGACACCATAACAGCTGACAAAAATGGCATAACTCTCCCCTGATGATCTAGCCAGAGAAACGCGTTGGGAGATTGTCAGTCCTTGGTTCACATGTATCCACCTGGTTTGGGGTAATGTATGGCATTATTCTTAAAAAGGCCTCCCCCAGCTACGAGTACACGGTGGATATCGACATGTGGTAAGACTGTTCCATATTATTGATGTGCAATATATGAGAGGAAATAAGCACATACAGTCATTGATATATTATTGATGTGCAATATATGAGAGGAAATAAGCACATACAGTCATTGATATTTTGTGGATAGTGTCCAGATAGATCTATCCCTATCTAACCTATGATTAAGTCAGTCTGCTTTACTGACGGTTTTAATTAATTCTATTTTGTTTTCTCACAAGTCACTGGTGGTTAGGATACATTTTGTTGCTTTTTGTTATTATTGAACGAAATTCTCGTTTTTTTAAAGGCAATTATTAAAAGTTATATTTTAATCCTGCACTTCTACCTTGCTGTACACACCTCATTTTTTGATTGGTAGATCCTTATTACATAAAAATGGACTTCATACCGTCTCTTCAACCAATGCCGTTAAATTGGAGTCATTTTTATTTGTATAAAAAAGAATTCAAACCAGCCAACACCAAAAACAAAAAACATGGAAGAATTACATATAAATACATGTAACTTATCTATACTCTATGAACAACTTTGAGGTCAGTCTGTTAAATAAATGGGAACTTAAGGGGAGAAAGAAAAGAAAATGACAGACTTTTTAGTAAGATTAATGTGGGTAATTCTGGTTGGTCTGTGTTTAACACAAACTACATCATCATTCTTTTTGACAATCAACCCGTGACATGTATGATTTACATTTTCCTAAGAGTCTTTTTTTAGGCGTAATATAAAGGTTTGCCAATTAACTTTACTGACTAAATTAGATTTTTGACAGGAATCTGCTTATTAATACACCTGATAATTATGGCCTCCATATTAATTATTTAAAAGACATTCGAGAGCGGATCCTAAAGACTGGGATGACACCCCACTGCGCATAAGATGGCAGACTTCCTATGACAGGCAAAATAAACAGCTGAAAAATTGGAACATCACTCTCAGAATGGAAAAATAGATGATTCTCTGTCCTAAATGCTGACATTCTTTTCACATTAAACACTTACATATTACATTGTTTTATGTATATCAGGATTCAGCTATATTTCCAGACAAATTAGAGAATTGCTTGGTTTTGTTGTTGCATGTAATTTCATGGATTTTTAAAGACATACCTTTCACACACAATATTTAAAAAAAAAGGCCAAAAAACAGATATTAAAAAATGAGTTCTTAATGTCTAAATAGTATAAAAATGAAGTAGTAAAACCACTGAATGGGTGATGTGCAAATCAGGAAACAAATAATTTGGGGGCGCCAAATTCAAATATTTTTTTAACATCTACCATACTGTCCTTTCTTTAACTTTTATGCCAAGTCCTGACAACTATTTTCACAACTTGGGAAAAATATTTTTGAAGCAATGCTAAACATATTTCAGTGTTTTAGGCTAGAACCTGACAGCTGATACATTCATGTATCAGGCACTGGCTGATTAATGTTAGCCAGATATGTTTGACTCTCGAGAATTTCAGGGAAAAGCATACTTGAAAAGTCAAGCCGGACTGGAAATTAGTTGGACAGTTGGGTCACCGATAGATTCTCCCCTCCTATTACCCTGGAGTGGCAAGTCTCTCCTTGTGTGCATATATATGCAGAGACCTATCACTCTAAAGGAGCGGGCAAGGAGAAGCCTCTGGGGACCCGCCTTTCTGACTAGTCCCCCATTCAGCTCAGATCCTGGCAGCTTCTAAAGTATGTTTTTATCTGAAACATCGCAATGTTCCAACATGACTGGCTGAAATCAGTGTAACCGTGGATCGGCATCATATATTATCTGTCGGTTTTCTTTAACATTGCATACTAAGATATATTTACTTTAAATGTGAGATTTTCCATATCCTTAAATTCCAAACTTTGGAGCCTAACAAACGTATTTATGTATTGGTGGCATGAAATTAGCAGAAGAATTTTATAAATCTGAACTTGCAATGTAAATCAGAGAAGCATATTGATGAAGGTATTAACAATGCTTGAAAGTGGAAATGTGACTCTTCTTTAATTAACTCTGCACCTCTGACTCTTGGGTTTAATCTTACCAAACATAACATTTATTCAGAATGCAGTAACATGTCTTACTGTATTAAGAAAAACATAGTGTTTGAATGCGTACAGAATCTAGTAAAGTTACAGCATTAGTAATTAGTCTGGAAGTTTTAAAAACAGAACATAAAACTATTTTAATATTATATTTAGATGGACAATTATATTTAGAAAACTTTGTGAGTAATGGGACAGATTTTCTTAAAATATGCTTTGCTCAAATTGAAATACAATTCTGACTCAAATGTCATTTGTCACATTTATTAAATGTTTGAAAAATCTATGCATATACTTTTATGCCAAAAAAAGTATTCTGACATTGTTACCTTTATTAGATATTTTAAACACTTTTTTTCACCTGACACGTAATGCAGCAATGTATTCAACTGTATAGTATATCGTGGTAAACATGGTCTTTTCAGCCCTTCTCTATATCAGTAGCCAAGGACACTGAAGCTGTTTTACTGTTTGAGGAGGTGCCCAGAGGTTTCCCTAGTAGTAGCAGAAGCTTGGGTGGAAGAAAGCTGCCAACTCTAGTCACCTTGCCTCTTTTGTGTCTATTTTACTCACCTAGACTTTTGTAGCCAATAGGCCTCTCATTGCTGGAATTTCGCTCCTCATGCCAGCTCCAGCCTAAGTCCACTACCCCATAACCAGTACGGACAGTAAGGGAATTGGAGTTTCCCTGGACAACTCCACTGATGCAACTGTCCAAATGTGTACAGTTACAGTTGTGCTCAAAAGTTTACATACCCTGGAAGAATTTTTGCTTTCTTGGCCTTTTTTCAGAGAATGTGAATTATAAAACCAAAACTTTTTCTACACTCATGGTTATTGGTTGGGTGAAGCCATTTATTGTCAAACTACTGTGTTTTCTCTTTTTAAATGAGTGATCCTACCTCGCCAAGCTGGATGTTCCAGAGCAAGCTTCTACCTTTCGTTGACGTCAACTTTCAGGTTTTTGAAAGACCCTTTAAGGCAATCTTTGTAACATTTCTTATGCCCCCTGACTGCTCACTTTCCCTTACACAGTTCTCCGTACATCAGTTGTTTAGGCAATTAGCTGTCTGGCATTCTGACCACATGTCCAGCTCACCAGATTTGGGCTTTCAGCAGGAGAGTGTAAATTCTGCAAAGCGCAGATTGTTTGAGAATTGCCATGTAGGGGACATTGTCTTGCCACCTGATGTGGAGAAGTCTGCGGTGAAAGTTATTGAGCTGTTTGGCATACCGGCTGTAGACAGTTCAGGTTTTGCTGGCATAGAGAAGCGTGGTAAAGACCACCATGCAGCAGACCTTCATTCTCAGACATTCTTATGCAATCTCTCAAAGGCAGTGCTGTATTTGGCACTTCTATTGTTGACATCAGCGTCTAGGGTTACTACGCGGGAGAGTGTGCTGCCCAGGTAGGTGAAGTTGTCAACTGCTTTGAGGTCATGCTCCTTCAACATAATGCGTGTCTGCTGGTATGGTTTTCCTGAAGCAGGTTAGTACATAACTTTGGTCTTTCTAGTATTGATAATGAAACCGAAGTTGTATATGTCAGATAAATCTTAGATCATTTCAGTCCACCGAATCCAGCCTTCATATGCATGGGTAAGCAACCCTTAAAAGTCACTGTGGGCCTCAAAACCGATGGCTACCAAAACCTGGTTTGGCCCAATTGCCAAGGTGGTGTTCCAGGGTGTACCCACTCTCACATTATAGCAGTTAATTGCAGGTACAGGTGAAAGTTGAGTACCAGATGAGAACCAAAGATGGGCAAGCTGTCCTAAAAGGACACAGCAAGCCCTTGCCCAGAGGTGCTACCTCTATCTGGACAATCCTTACACCCCAGGTTTGCAAGAGATAGGCTGAAGGGAAAAGTCTTTTCTGCTCTTGTTCTATGCTATGTTCCTAAAACCAGAGGGTTCCACTTGAAGAGTATGTATTTGGAGAATGAGTAGGACCATAGAGTACTTTTGTGGAGGCTTGAGCAGTACTAGCAGGCAACTCAATGACCGGGGAAGATGACACGGTCGGGGATTGGAGAATATGTCTCTGATTCAGGAAGCTTCAGGTTCCAAATGGCAGTGTAGGGCACTAATGTCAGAGGATCTAAAATTTTGAAATCAAAAGTGAATACAAAGAGGTGCAGAGATAGGGAGCACAGGTGAGACTCCAGCTCTGGGTGCAGTACAAACAAGCAGGAAAGGTGGGTGCTTGCTATGCTTTTTTAGGTGAAGTCCCGTCTGGCACACTGCTGTAAAAATAAAACAAGCCCTTGGCTAGAGCAGGCACAAGGTTACTGGCAACTCTGCTTAACTAACTGTCCAAATAAGTCACTGGAGCTTCATGGCTTACTGTAAATGTTTAACAGAGACCTGTGATGGATGACATTCAGTGCCGTCCATTAGCCTATGGCCTTCACCCTTGAATGCAACAGTGTTGTCTACTAAACTATTCCATACTTTTTAGCACTATACTTTTTATAATGGCTAGAATGTGGAAGTCAAATGAACATTGAGTTTGGTCTCTGTCTAGCAATGGAAGCCTATGGACACATTAAGCTTGTACTTCATGAATTTTACCTATGAACACACAAAACACAAAGAAAAAGCATGGTATGAACTGTCTTAAAGGAGTTGTCCAGCTTCGAAATATGCGGATCATATAGAGACATTGGTGCAAATGACGACCATGAAAGAAAGTAATTAAAAAATGTATACATTTTTTTTAGAACAATAATTAATAGTCAATAAAAAAAAACACAGACTGAACACAGGTAAGTATTTATAAATGCATGATAGGAATAAATGCACATAGATATATAGCTGGCAATATGCGTACCTTGAGTACAGTAATATATGTTGTGCCAATCTGTTAGGTGTCAGGCGACATCTAGATTTGAATCTGGATCTGAGGCATCAGTGGTTCCCCATCCAGGTCTCAGCTGGGGCAGATGCTGCTTAGCTTCACCATCAATCCCAACACCTAGCCAGTACAAGAGAGTACAAGCTGTCTCCAGGGTCTTTGTTAATAGTAGCCTTAAGCATAGGTTACAGAAGGAGACAGGGCTGTTATAGCCTAAGTCCAGAAATGCCTGCACTGAGCATGTCCGTGACATGGCAAGCCATTATTGGTGGTTAATGTCAGCTGATCCTCTGACCTGGCACCACCTGATTGGTCACAGATGACATCACCGATGATGCGATTGACAAGATGGTTGGGGGCGGAGCTTAGCCCTTAAATAGCTTGTCTGTCTTCGGCACTGTGCATTTAGATCATACTAAAATAGGCAGTATTCATGTGTGGACGTACCAGAATCTGGGCTCAACATGCTCTCTAGCTTTGCTTTCCGGGACCTGCTGATGTCAGAGTTCGCTCGGCTAATTAGCACAGGTCCTTCAGGCAGGTTTAGCTTATGCCAGGCAGGTAGCCAATGTGACACAGTCTTGCTATGAATATAGGGTAGCTATACACCCTGAGCAGACTGCGGGGCGCTTAGCCTGTAGCCAATGTGGCGCAGTCTTGCTTCGAATATAGGGTAGCTATACACCCTGAGTAGACTGCGGGGCGCGTAACCTGGGCATCGCCTGCCAAGCTGAACAGAGAGTTGCTCAGTCCGGTCTCACGCCGGCTGGTAGCACGTACGCCTGGCGCTAGTCGCACGCACTTCCTAGCGGCTGGCACGTAGCTTCTGTGCAGTCAACAGGGCTACGTCTATACCAGCTTGCAGCACATAGTGCAAACCTAATATCTGGCAAGTGGCTACTGTGCCATTAACAGGGCTACATCTACGCCAGTCGATAGCATATCTCCCGTGACGTTAACGGAGATAGTGCCAATTCTACATCTCCCCTAGTGTGAAGTAACACAGGCGAGATCTAATTTAATCCTTTAGTTGTCAGTTGTTACCCTGTTACCCAAAGGGTGTTCAGCAGCAGTGACATAAACTGCATCGCGGACCCCTGGTTCGGTTGCAATCCATTATATATTAAAGTTGTTGCAACCGAGCTCATAGCACAATCTATGTAGCAGGCACGATGAATGTATGCCCTTTCAAGCCTGAACAGCCTCGTATTTCAATAATAAAGTGCAAAGTGCAGTATGGAATCTATGAGAGGCTGTTGGTCTGAAGTCTTGCTAAATTAATACCATTTACTGTATATAGTCATAGCTAAATCAGTAGTAAAGTGCATATGCATGAAAAACAGGTATAGCTAGAAACAATAATAGTATTCATTACCAAGATATGGATGTGTCCAGCTTCTAAATATGTCTAAATGACAGGGAGTATTGTAATATAAGAAAATGAGGCATATGGAGTCAAACTGAGGCAAAATGAGGCACCTACTGTTCGTGCACGAACATCGAACACAAAGTTCACCAGGAAGTCTGTGTTACTGTTCAGCTGTGATCAGAAGTATAAAGTTTACCTCCGGTCACTGATGTGGGCTGATGGACTTCTGCTTTGCTTCAGTTGACGCCTAGAGCTGATAATAACAGTGAGCGCTTGAGCGGCTGATGGGAGTATTCATAATCCGGCGCCTGTGCTGTAAATAAATAATTTCATAAAAAATGGCATGGGATCCCTGTATTTTCTATAACCAGCCAGGCAAAACTCACAGCTGGGGGCTGCAACCATCAGCTGTCAGCTTCATCAAGGCTGGTTATGAAGAATAAAAGGGTCCCCACGCTGTATTTTTTAATTATTTACATAAATTAAAAAAACGGCATGGGGTCCCCACCATTTTTGACAATCAGCCAAGCTAAAGCAGACAGCTGGGGACTGGTGTTCTCAGGCTGGTAAGGGACTATGGATATTGGCCTCCTCAGCCTAAAAATAGCTGCCCGCATTCGTTTAGAAAAGGCGCACCTATTTGATTAAACATAAAGTAATTTTTTCACTAGCAGAACTGAATGCATCATATGACACAGGGAGACGATCTCGGAGTCAGATGCAGCCCTGTTCAATCCAGTGGCCGATTCAGCCGAGAATGTAGGACCAGCAGCAGGCCAATCATCCGATTCTACCCAAACTGCCGCACCACCACCAGATCAAGCCTTGGAGGAAGTGGAAGAGCGCAGAAGCAGCAGCCCTACCATTCCAGTTGACAACTCTCTTATTGCTGCACCAATCACAAGATGAATTTGACTCTTTAGGAAGCTCCCCATCATCACCACCAGGCGCAAGGTAGATAGTGGGGTTTTAGATTATCTTTTGCACATGATGGGGAGGAGTCTTTTGCATGGAGCCTGGCTTGGTATCTGCAGGACATGAACAGGCCTTTGCGGCTGTGTGCCGGGAACACCACGTGAGTGGCCGAAGGCAAGGCAAGTGGGCTGGTGCAGGAGCTCCAATGGCTGGATACATTAATGGTGATGGAGAGAGGCAGCAACCGTGGTCCAGGCATTGGCTTAATGAAGGTTAGTATTATGGTCAAGGGGGTCTCCTTACCTTTCAGGGTCATCTAACCCAGATTTCATGGCCCATATTTCCACGACCACCATCAAAATCAGGATCAGGACATGCTAGCACAGGCTTCCAGTATCCGTTGTTTTAGATGCTGCACATCTCGTATCTGAAGACAATTGTCTATGCTGTGAAGATACGAGATGTGCAGAATCTGAAATAACGACTATTGGAAGCCTGTGCTAGCATTTCTTCTGCGGTGTTGCTATCAGTGTGTCAAGAGTTGGAGAAGAGGGTTGCATTGACAATCCAACACAATAGGCAGCACTTTGAACACATTTTATAAGTGGTTATAAACTTGTAAGTGACTCATGAAACAATAAAGTTATGTTAAAACCAAGCAAACCATTGTTTTTCTTGTGAAATTCTCAATAAGTTTGATGTGGAAAAAATAAAGTTGGATCCAAAATGGCCAACTTCAAAATGGCCATGGTCACCACCCATCTTGAAAAGTTTTCTCCCTTCCATATACTAATGTGCCAGAAACAGGAAGTTGATATTACCAGACATTACCATTTTATTTAGGTGTATCCATATAAATGGCCCACCCTGTATATTATCTATTCTCATAAGTGGATGTTACTAGAGGCAACATTATATTAAGTCATAAATATGTGATCATAGTACACATAAATAAAATATATATATAAATACAGTAAACAAAACTGTACAGAGGGCAAGAGAACTGGGAGTTTTGACAGTTCCATTGGTAGTAAGGTGGCTGTTGGATTACTGCAGGCTGTAGGCTTTCTTGAAGAGATGAGTTTTTAGGTTGCATCTCAAGATTTCATTTTTGAGAGACAATGTGTGGTGAGGCACTAAATTGCAAAGGATGAAGTATACTTGGGAAAAATCTAGGAGGCAATTGAATGAGGAACGTACGAAAGAAGAGAAGGAGATCTTGTATGGATGTATGAGAAAGTATTGGGAGGTTAGTTTGGAATTCTCTAGGGGAGACAGATTATAAATGGCCTTTTAAATTAGTAATTTAAACTGGATTCAGTCAGTAATTGGAAAACAGTAAATGGAATGGCAAAGGGCAGAGTTGGAGGAGTACTGATGAGAGAGGGATATTAATCAGACTCAGACATCAGTCTTAAGGATAGACTGGAGGGGTGTGATAGTGTTAGCTGGGACACCACAGTGGAGGATATTGTAATAGTCAAGGTGGGAAATGATGAGGACATGTACTGTCATTCCAGTTGATTTGGGGTTGAAGAAAGGACAAATTCTTTAAATATTTTTGATTAGGAGGTGGCAGAAGGTGGTAAAGGTTCGGATATGTGGTTTGAAGGACAAACCAGAGTCAAGGGTTACACCAAGGCAGAGGATTTGTGAAACAAGGAAAAGTGTGCTGTACCTTATTGTGATAGATTTGATAGATTGTTGAGTGAGATGGAGGAAAAATAATGATAAACAGATTCACCACGACCGGCAATGTACACACAAGTCTTGATGAGGGGGCCTGGTGGAGTGTGTCTCTGTTCGCTATACCATTACACAAGTCAAGGACTGGAATAAGATTTCTGGTGTAAGGTACATATGGCACCAAGACCCTATGTGCCCCTGTCCCACCCTAACGTCTCCCATTTTGGGAGAGGAAGGTGAAATTGGTGTGAAATTCCCAAACTCCAAGTTGCACAAAAATGTACAACTTTTCAAAATTTTTACACCAGTTTTCTAGCCTAAAACCCAAAAGTCATTATCTCAGTAAATTAGAATACTTTATAACACCAACTTGAAAAATGATTTTAAAATCCGAAATGTTGGCCTACTGAAATATATGTTTAGTAAATGCACTCAATACTTGGTTGGGGTTCCTTTTGCATAAACTATTGCATAAATGCAACATGGCATGGAGGTGATCAGCCTGTGGCACTGCTGAGGTGTTATGGAAGCCCAGGTTGCTTTGATAGCAGCCTTCAGCTAGTCTGCATTGTTGGATCTAGTGTCTCTTATCTTCCTCTTGACAATACCTCATAGAGTCTCTGGGGGGTTAAGGTCAGAAGTTTGCTGGCCAATCAAGCACAGTGATATTGTTGCTTTTAACCCAGGTATTGGTCCTTTTGGCAGTGTGGACAGGTGCCAAGTCCTGCTGGAGAATGAAATTTCCATCTCAAAAAAGCTTGTTGGCAGAGGGAAGCATAAAGTACTTTAAAATTTCCTGGTAGATGGCTCATTGACTGTGGTCTTGATAATCAACACAGTGGACCTACACTAGCAGATGACATGGCTCTCCAAACCATCATTGATTGTGGAAACTTCACACTAGACATCAAGCAGCTTGGATTATGTGCTTCTCCACTCTTCTGTAACATCCCTGCCGGCATCACTGCATGGCTTCCCATCTCCCTTCAGGCTGATACACCGCCTCATACACCGCCTGCTCCATGCTGTAAATGACGTGTCCTCTGCTTGCTGTGTGCATACTTGCCACAAATCTCCAGAGCACTGACCTGTGGAATAAGTTGTGTATGTGCATTACTGGGGGTAATTCCACTTGGAAAGTACCCGGTCTTGGAATGACCGATAACTGATATGGCCCAATCAACCTTGAACTCCAGGTCCAAGATGCGTACTTCCACCTTATGTTTTTTTTGGACATTAACACATATTCATTCACGCACAGGTCCTGACCTGGACATTTATTTCCATGCATGCATTTGCCAAAAGATGGTGAACTCTTTGAGGAACAGAAAAGAGAGGCATCCCCCAGTGTCATCAAACTCATACCCTTACTATACACAGAGGTAACCACCACCCTCCCCTGACCCCTCCTCCTGAGATGACTCCGAGACTCAGGGTTTGCTTGTGGTGAGGGTTGATTCTTGCCCTACTCCCTGGTAGCACCTTAGCGGCTTCCAACCAGAGAAAAAGGGTTAGGTTTGAGAAGGACGGCATAAATCATAGCTCCTAGGTAGCAGTCTTTACAAGACTGGTACCAACTGACTACTTCCCTGGACCGCCAATTTATGACCAGGTTGTGTCTCTTCAACAAGGGAAGGCCTAAGACGATGGGAGTTGGCATACCCTCCAAGACATAGCACGGCAGGGACTCCGCATGAAGAGTCCCTATACGCAGGTTAATATTATCTATGACTTGGGTCACACTGCCCTGGCTGACAGGGACAGAGTCAATTGCCCGAACAGTAATGGGTCTCGCCAGTGTCCTACTGATCAGACCATGGATCTGAACAAAGCGAGAATCCACCAGATTGACTCCAGCTACAATATTTAAAAGTACAGGTATGGTCTCAGTTTCACCACCAACCACCACTTCAGCCGGAATGGTACACTGAGATGTAAAGTGGAGGAAATATACACACCCTGTTCGTCTCCCTACACATGACCAGGGGAATGCGGCTTTTGAGATGGAGTACATACTTTGGCGCGAGCTGGGCAGACACTGACGTAATGATCAGTGAGACCATAGAAGAAACATGCCTCCATCCCACGGCGAACGGCAGGCATAGGTTCATCTGTCTGCACCAATGCGTCTTCCTCCCTAGAAAGAACAACAGGGGGTAGATTCGATGTATGTCTCTACCTGAGGCATCTATACACCCAGATAGCAAGGGCCATGGCGGCCTTCAATGACTCCGGAGTTGCATACTGCACCAGAGTATCTTGAAGCCTAGTGTTATGGGCTCGGTTGCAACAGCTTTATTATATAATAGATTGCAACCGAACCTGGGGTCCGCGATG
>VIAB01004424.1:61560-73369 GCA_009801035.1 Oophaga pumilio | reverse complement strand
AAGGGGAGCGAAAAACGAAAATGCAAAACCGAAAAAAAGCTCCGGTCATTAAGGAGTTAAAAATTGCTGTTTCTGACCGGACGGTGGGCTAATTTAGGGGCTAGGACCTTGCATTTCAAACATTCTGTGTCTCTAGCTACCCCTTCCATACAGTACATAGGAAAGTTTTAACTTGGTTATAATCACCATCTGCCCACACTTTGAAGCTTGGCTCAGTAGACCGAGGTATCATGATTGACACCTCTCAGTATTTTTCCAGGAGACTCTATGATTCTAAGTTCCCGCAGTACTGGTAAATCCAGATTGTCCTTTTGTCAACTAAATGTGACTCTACTATTCTGATATATTCACCTACAATTACCGTACATTTTTCCTTTACACCCAGCACATACAGACAGAAGGGATTTTTGCTCTGTTATCTACATATAGCTCATCTTCAGAAGCAGCACCAGCAAGGAGAAATTTATACACTACTGTTCAGTGTAGCTGTGAATCCAGCTGTACAGTGAGATAAAAAGGAGGTCAGCACACCTATGGCATTACATTAATATGCAGATGCATAAATACACTGCTACCAATATAGACATTTATGTACATGCATACACTATGCATCAACAGACTGCAATTTATGTATGCATCTTCATTCCATAGCATTTCAGAAGAAGAACAGAAAGTCATCAGGAAAAGGAACAGCGGTATTCTAAGGTTTACAGAACAGTTGTGTTCAGTTTCCAGTGCCCCATAATAATTATAGAATGGGTGCATTGCTTTTTGTATTTTTTGTGAAATAGCACCTTATAGATATTTTTTTTCAGATAGGGCTTCGGCAATAAGCTCAACACCAAGTCTCTCATTTCTTACATTCCCGGTAAAGTGCTGATTTTGTTCAGTTTCCACTGCCTATATATTTAGCATTAATGTATTAAATGAATAACCCAAAGGTGTAAAACGCCATTTGTTCATTATTCCTCAGGACACCTCCCCATACACGTGCAGACTTTACTTGGTTGAGTGTGTTCTTAATGGTTGTTCATCAAAGCTGAGAGCAAAAAAAAGATTGGGTGTTGAAATTCAATGAGCTGAGACTTTTTCTGTTAAAATCATCTGTCCCCAAAGAGTGGGCAGGTCCATAAATACATAGGAGAGTCGAACAGTCCGATCAAATTTGGCACGCTTGGCTGACTTTGTTAATATATGTATGGATCCTAAGGGCTCGAATCAAGAAGTTGTTTTGAAAAGTTTTCTGGCGTAATGAAACACCTTCAAATTTTGTAAACTTTTTGCAAAATTTGAAGTTCCTAAAATGGATGGAACTGGGGTAGGATGAGGCAAGGCTAAGACTGTCCATGTAATTAATCAAAATGTAAGGCTGTGTTTCCACCGTCAGGAAACACAGCGCTTTGGACGGAGTGGAAAGTCTGCTCCGCTCAAAGCCCCGCCCCCTAGTGAACGCGCGGTGAATCCGGATGTGCTCATTGAACACATCCAGAATCACAGCAGCGCTGCATAGGCCTGTGTTATTTACCTTGCGGCGACGGAGCGTCACCGCAAGGGAATAGGACATGCTGCGATCTTAAAAGATGTGCCGCATGTCCGTTAACGCAGGTCTGCCGCCTGCGTGTTTTTACGCATAGTGGAGACGGGATTTCTTGAAATCCCCTCCACTATGCTGTAACATCTGGACGCTGCGTGTTTGACGCTGCGCCAGCGCACAGCGTCAAACACGCAGCAATTACTGACGGAATACTGATGGTGGAAACACACCCTAAGCCACCATAGTGAGTGACATCATTTTGTACCAGAAATGTATTTAAGTTTCTTTGGTTTCTGCTGGTGATGCAGGGCCTTATTCATTACAGAGAATCTCAGCAGATTTTTGGTATGTAATCTGAGGACAGGATGAGGCAGGGGTTAAAACACTGAACACAACGATTTGTCACATGCCCAGCTGTGTGTTGTTATTTACTTAGACTGAAGGATTAATTACCTTGTGATTAACATTGCTGTGACTAGCTGGTCCAATCAGGACAGGTCTGACTCCGCCTCCTTCTGTGATAAGCAGCTCATTGTCTATAGAGAGTACTTGGTTTGGGTGGGGTTAACTTTCTCAGTTCTGCTGCATTGCTGAATCTAAAAAACTCTAGTTGTGTCTGAACAGTTGCACCCAGTAATATAAGCGATACATTGTTGGATCCAGCTTTTCTTTGCCTGCATCATGCTGCTCTCAGATGAGGTAGCAAAAACCTGGTGACAGATTCCCTTTACGTGTCATGCACCTCTGAATGAATCAGGCACACTTCACTTGTAATAACACCTTATTCTTAATTGCAGTCACATGAATTAAGATTGATGTGTACAACGCCAACCTTAATGACTCGGACCCTATCAGTCCTGAGGAAGTTGTAATAAAAGTACACATTTGCGAGAAATGTTGACGCTATAACTGAAAGTAAAATTTTCTGATAAGAAAACATTTATCGTAATTACGGAGCCAACATTAAAGTATGTTAATTACTAGCTTTTTAATCATTGCAAATGTTCCCTGATTACTGAATGCGGAATCCACGTCATACTACACATCTTGCCAATTTGGAAATATATTGCATATATCCCACTAGAAACATGGTCGTGCATGCTGATGGTAATTTTACAACTTGCTTTAAATATCTGACATAATATAGATTTTCTTAATCATTCCATTAGCGCTTAAATGACTGAATTTAGTAAAAATGTATTTGCACTGAGCAGCAGAAACATTATTTCTGTCGCTGCAGCTGCTGTATCTGAAGATTAGGCACTTACTATCCCTCGGGGAGATTACTGTCTCTGCCAGCTGACTTAGTTTTTATACTGCTAGCGATTTATTAGATTGCGTTGCTCTTAAGTGTGATAATAGGCCTTATGCTTAGTAAGGTTTAGAGACTTCCAGTGCATTAATATTTTATGGCAATGACAGTCAAGACACATTTTGTTTACCTAACAAGACAAGCCAAGTTACAGCTGTATTTGACATAAGCACTTCAAGCGCGCAGGAACGCCGCCAATTACATATTCCCTGTTTTAGAAGAGCTTTTGTAATTGTAATCTAATCAGTTACATATTTGGTGCATCAAATCTCAGGCAAAACAGGCACGGCAGATTTCCACTTGTTTTATTAGGAGGCAGTCAAGCTGCTGCTGTTCAGGCGACATCTTATTGCATTGTTCTAATGATGATTTGTAGCTGAACAAAGGCAGCTTTTATCTTCCGCACTGTAATGTACTAGATTGGGTTTTATATCCATTATTCACTTATTGAGCTGTATGCACGATGGCACCAGTTCTCTTTAGCTTCAAGACGCTCGGCTTGTACTCACCAGTATGACAAGAGGAATGCTTTCTGTACTAATGTCTAGCCCTTTTAAAAATAATGACAGCACGGCGATGGGCTCTCACTGACATGAATAGTTCATGCAAGCAAAATAAATGCTTCTAATTAATATGAGGTTTTCATCCTCTATGCCTCAGCAGTCAAGCTAAGCCAAGAAACAAATTCTAGCAAAAGATTCTTCCCAGACAAAAAAAATATTGTAGATCAAAGGCTAAGGTTCTTCATATCGATTCCCAGTGACTGCAAATTCATTCAGTGGTACTAGCTCTTAGATGCCTTCCTTGAGGTTTTATAGCCATCATAAAAAGAAAACATCCATTCAGCACTGCTGACTTTAGATACATCATTTAGATTTAATAACCAATAAAAGAAGAAAAATCTGCACCACTCTGTTTTATATATGAACTGGTGACTTTCAGATATGTGAAAAGCAATACAATGCCTGTACTGTAGAAGTCTTCAGGGTATTACTTAATGAGACATACAGAAGTCGCTTTATCAGTCTAGGGAGAAATCACAACATAAGCACAGCCAGAGTCACAAATACACTTACACCCATGCATATTCATAGGGACACATACTGTATATACTGTGGCAAGAAATAGAGATGACAGTAAAGCCAATTAATACAAGTAGTCTTAATCAATAAAAATATGTAATACAGTAATTAATAATGAAATATTAACAAATACATTTATTATGGGTTATACCACATAATCAATTTGTTAAAGGGAAGTGGAACTTGGCAACTGGTTCATGCTACCCAAACCATGGCAGTATGAATTAGAGACCAGCCATGGTTCAGGCAGCATGAATCATAGACAAGCCCTTGCATTCTAGTCATGCTATGGCATTTCAGAGTTCTGAAGTGCAGTCGAGTTTAAAGTTCAAAAAGCATGTCCCCATGTTTTTTTCCCCTCTCTAATTAGCTAGAGTGTGGGCTGGTGTCAGGAAAGAGAGGTACATATTAGTCCCTTTCCCAAACTACCATCCACAAAGGGGTCCCCCTCCATGTAGTGAATGGGGAGGATGCATAGCATTTCTTACAGTGTATGCAATGCATCCTCCATAGTTCTAGAATGTCAATCACAGTTTCCCATCAGCAAAAAGTGAGATGGAAGGGAAGGCTCAGAGCATACCAGTGTGACCAGGAAGCTGTCTTCAGTCTTGTTAATGCTGCGTCCCTCATCTTCGTGATGTCTGCAGCTGATTAACAGCTGTATTATGTTCATGACCTGCTCCATAACTGTCCTAGGATGAGAGTGAGAGAAAGAAACAGGACATGACAAGTAAGTAGTAACAGATCCACCAAAAGATGTTAGTTGTATATATGAGTGTGAATATGGTTGTATTATGTATGTGAGAGTGTACAGTTATATGAAAAAGTCTGGGCACCCCTATTAATCTTAAGCTTAATGTTTTATAAAAATTGGTGTTTTTGCAACAGCTATTTCAGTTTGATATATCTAATATCTATTGGACACAGTAATGTTTCTGCCTTGAAATGAGGTTTATTGTACTAACAGAAAATGTGCAATCTGCATCCAAACAAAATTTGACAGGTCCAGAGAACCGGACACCTCGTGGCTGTGACAACCTACTTCTTAAAATGGGTAATTTAACCTTTTATATTTAAACTTATGCTTCTATCATCACCCATGTTATTGATAGCACTTGCACAGGGAGTACAACACAGTTGTTTTTGATTGAATTAGTATGCCCAATACGGGTATGGGAAAACTCTGTATCTATACTATTATGTACTTGTGCTCCTAATACATGATGTGGCATTTTTAGTAGGTACCCTTGGTGTCCGTACATGTTACTTTGCTTGGTGGATCACAATATCCGTATTTTTATATACAATTTCTGAATATGTATGGATTATTTTTGTACTTTTATTGATATATACAATTATTTAATAAAATATATTTTTGAGATACTTTTTTGACTTTTTGTTCTCCTGATATTCCTAAAAAATACACAGCAGTACAGAAAAATTATTTTTTTGGCCTACAAATGGCAATGAGATGGCTGATGCCAATTAATTATTTGCAACGCTACTAGAAAACACACAGTGGTACTGACAAATTATTTATTTGGCCTGGAAATGGCAATAAGACCTCTAATACCTATTATTTATTTCTCTGAGTAATAGAAAACACACAGCAGCTTAGAGGAACATTACTCCCACGGGCAGGGGTGTGCAGGGTGCACACTGTGGCTTAAAGAAACATTATTACTACAGACAGGGGGATGGAGAATACACAAAGTAGCTTAAAGAAACATTGCTCCCACAGGCTGAGGGGGGTGCAGAGTACACACAGTGGCTGACCCTCAATCTGTGTCCTATCCTTACACTAATAAGAGCTTAATGTTACTGTAGAAAATATGTATGTACATTTCAAAAATATTCACTACACTGAGGAGATTAAAGTGAATTTGTCAGGTTAGATTTTTGCTATGTAAGCTGAAGACAGCATGTTGTAGGGGTTAAAACACAGTTTTCAGCAGTGCCTCTATTATCAAGCTCCATTGTTTTATTTGCCTGCAGTGATTGTTTTAGTACCAGAAATCATTGCTGTGACCCAGCTGCTGCCTTCTGGTCTGGCAACGCCCCTTCCTGTGATAAGCAGCTCTCTGTCTTTAAACATTGTATATAGAGAGCCTGGTGTGAGCAGGGGCAGCTTTTCAGCTCTGCTTCTTTGCTAAATTCAAAAGATTTTTACCCTTTGCATTGCAAAGGTTGATATCTGCCATTAGTTAGGTGCAATAGCCCAGAAAATCCACACAAATTGGTGCTTTTTTGTCATTTTGCAGATAAATCCCATGTGTATGAACCCTAAAGTGGGTTTTCCAAGTATGTAAGAAAATTAGCATAGAAATATTAAATTCCCTGCTGCTCCATCGCTAGTGCTCCAAGAGTGGATTCCAGTCTATACACTTGGATGCAGTGTTTTTGTGGAAGTAAGTGACGTTAATGAAAAGCAAAAAATGATTGGCTGGTGAACCACAGCATTCTCATTGAAGTCAAAAGGGATTTAATGGGGAAGTTTGGAAAACATGTTTTTTTCTTGCTTTACATTCCATTGTTTGTGAGTCAGGAAAAGCAAATAAGCAGCAATTTTGCCAATGTTTTACATTTTTTATGACAATCATGTGGCTTAAAAAACTAAACTTCATTATATAGCTTGGATCAATATAATTTTTTGTCTGCTTTTATTTTTTAGCATGACTTTTATTGCGTTAAACATACTGACTTGACAGTGACAATGTTTTTTGGAGTATTTTGGGATTGGGCATCCCATTTTGAATATTTGAAAGGCTACAATTTATCTAAAACTATCAAGTCTCCCCTTAAACACACAGGAAAAGAGCTGTAATTTTAGCTAAGCAGGCAGGGAGAAGCTGGTGAGGACACTCCCTTTGGACTAATAGTCACTTCTGTTTGACTGCACTTACAACTATGTGTTTCTCTTAAATCCTGCAGCATTTCTAAGTAAAACATACAAGCTTAGAATACAGGAGCCAGTCAGTAATTCATGCTGATGATTTAGATCACTCATTTTACACATGTAATGTTGTTGATAAGAGTCCTAATATCTAGACCTAAATTGATCTATATAACTACTAAATTTTCTCTATGTCGTATTTTTAATAATATTTATAACAATAATTAACTGTGTAATGGCTGTGTCTGATCATGCATTAACATGGTCGACACATAACACCACTCCTGGCCAGAAGAGAAAACAAGAGTATACAAACAGGACAGCATGAGAGCACAGCTGATTCTTTTTCTGGGGTAATACATTTCCCTGCCTGTTTTATCACAGGAGCAAGTGTTTCTGCAGCATCTCTGGCCTTCTGAGCTCATCATAAATCAAGTCAGTGACATGTGAGCTCAGCGGCAGTTGGAGATCCTACCTCACTGATTTGATTTGTGATGAGCTAAGGGGACTGGAGATGCACCAGAAACACTCACTCATGTCTTAAAACAGGCATGGTAATGTTTTACCTCACAGAAAGCAGCAGCTTCAATCTGTATAATCACTTACTTTTCCTCCATGGCCAGTGGTATTTACGGACCATGTTCCAGCATGGTCAGAACAATTACACAGTACATAGCAGGGGAACATTTATGAGAAAATTTCAGCACAGGAACAAAGGGTACTTTGTTAGTTTGCTAACCCCTTTGATTGGGATCAATACTATATTTCCAGGCAAATGAAAAAACCATCAGTTGAAAGTTTTCAGCAAACTTCTGGGGAACGATCCCCTGAACAACTATGTTGAATAATCTTTGTTTTCAGATCATTTGACAGTTGTTTTGAGGAGCCCGTGATGCCACTCTTCAGAGGAGATTCAAACAGGAGAATAACTTGCAAGTGGCCACTTTAAGTAGCTTTTCTCATGATTGCATACACCTGGCTATGAAGTTCAAAGCTCAATGAGGTTACAAAACCAAAAAAAGTGCTTTAGTAAGTCAGTAAAAAGTAGGTAGGAGTATTTAAAACAAGAAATTGATAAGGGTGGCCATACTTATGCACCTGTCAAATTTTGTTTGGATGCAGATTGCACATTTTCTGCTAGTACAATAAACCTCATTTCAAGGCAGAAACATTACTGTGTCCAATAGTTATTAGATATATCAAACTGAAATAGCTGTTGCAAAAACACCAATTTTTATAAAACATTAAGCTTAAGATTAATAGGGGTGCCCAAACTTTTTCATATAACTGTATAAGCGCAGGGAAAATTCTTTGTTTGCTAAATTGGAGAAATGTACTTTTTGTGTTCAAGAACTATCGTTCTTGGAGTTCATTGTATCTGCTGAAGGATTTAAGATTGATTATGGGAAGGTGCAGGCTATAATTGATTGGGTTCAACCTCGTGACCTTAAAACATTGCAACTTTTTAGGATTCTCCAATAGAAAATATAAAATTGATTAGGTGTTTTTCGCAGATTATTAAACCTCATACTGATCTCACACGTAAGGGGGAGGATATTAAAGTTTGGTTGCTGGATGCTATTGGAGCTTTTTTAGTAAATTGAATGAATGTTTCAAGTCCACTCAAGTTTTAGTCCAACCCGATCTCCAGAAACAATTTTTGGAGGTATATTCCTCAGAAATCAGGGTAGGGACCGTTTTGTATTGAGGTCCTAAAACTCTGACAAACTTGCGGCCATGTGCTTGAGAAATTATGATGTTAGGAATCACGATATGCTCTCTGTCAAATTAGCTTTTGAAGAATGGATACATTTTTTGGAAGGAGCTATTCATCGGGTCACTGTTGTGATGGATCATAAAAATTTAGTTTATATTGAGTCTGCAAAACATTTAACCTCAAGATAGGTCAAATGGTCCTTATTTTTTTCTAGATTCAATTTTGCTATCAAATTCAGGTTGTGGTCCAAGAATGTTAGGGCTAACACATTGTCATTTAGCTTTGATTCAGTTTCTCCCCCAGAACCTCCATCCTCCATTCTTCCTCAGGGTATTTTGGTTTCTATGGTATCCTCGGAGTTGGAAGCAGAGATCCGTGAAATCCACTTGTTGGCTCCTTTCACTGCTCCAAGGTCCAACTTATTTGTGCCTGTATATGTAATATTACATTTGTTGCAGGAGTTTCTTGATTCAACCAAGAGTGGGTTGTCATCCTGGGGTGAAGGGAAGAGAAAACTTCGCTCACCGAAATATACCTGAGACCGTCCCTGCCTGGAGATCAGTGGCTGACTACTACATGTAAGCAAACAGAAATAGAAGACTTCCAGCACAGGAATCCTTTTTCAGTAAAAATTCTTTCTTTATTTAAACATCTTCAGCGATAAAAAACATTATGGGGACCCCCCATAGGCCTGACGCATTTCAGACAAAGTAAAAAACAGTTCTTCCTCAGAGGCATACCTTTATGCCTTTGAGGAAGGACTGTTTTTACTGGGTCCGAAACACGTCAGGCCTATGGGGGGTCCCCATAATGTTTTATATCGCTGAAGATGTTTAAATATAGAAATATGCAAATTGCCTCTTCAAACAAAGAGGACTTGTACTCTGTAGCGCCACCTATTGGAAGCAGCGATCCTACAAGTCACAATCAACCCTTTAACGAGTCTTGTAATATGACTTAGGATAAAAGCCAAATCAGAATCTCCATTTGCAGACACAGTGTTTCAGAATTTTAATACTGAAAAAGGATTCCTGTGCCGGAAGTCTTCTATTTCTGTCATCCTGGGGTAACAGCTACACAGACAGCCATTGCTAAACTCTTGGTGGCCATTCATGCTTGATGATATTAAAAATTTTGTATCCACGTGATGTTTGCGCAGGCGCTAAAGTCTGTCTGTTTGGCTGGGAAATTGCCTTCATTGCCTCCAGAAATAGTAATTTGTTCAAGGAATTCATTATAGATTTCCCTTCGTCTGAAGAGAAGACTGCTTTTTGAGTGGTAGTTGACCAATTCAGTAAACAGGCACATTTTTTTTTCCATTTTTGGAGTTACCGAATGCTGAAACACTTTCCAGGTTGTTTATCTATCATGTGAGATTACATGGAATCAATTTAAACATTATATTTGATAGGGGGTGCAATTTCTCTCCAAGTTCTGGAGAGCATTTTGTAAAATATTTGGGATTGATTTATCATTTTCATTTGCTTACTACCCTGAAACCAGTGGTCAGACAGAAAGGACAAACAAGGCGTTGAAACAAATTTTCAAGTGTTTTGTTCTGGGCAGCTCAGCAGGAAGACTGATCCTCATTTTTATCTCTTGCTGAGTTTGCCTTTAACAGTCAGGTTAACCAGTTTACTGGAACCTCACTTTTTTTTGCAATTATGGTTTTCCTCCCCATTTTAGGGAATTCTCTAGGATAAGTTCTGGATATCCAAGAGGAGAGGTTGCTATTCAAAAACTTGGGGATGTCTGGAGGGAGGTTCAAAGTAATATTGGGGTGGCTCAGCTTCACCAGAAGTGGAAGGCCAATAGGATACGTATGATGAGTCCCATTTTCAAAGAAGGTGATACGGTTTGGTTTTCATCAAAAATTATTAAATTGAAAGTGCCATAAGCAAAGTTTGTGTCACAATCCACTTTTGGATCTGTGGCAGATCTCTCTTTGCATATTTAAACCTTTTTCCTTTCAGGCCATCGGGGGTTAATGTCAGTCTTTTCCCCTGGTGGCCGCTGGTGTAACTACATTGCTGCTGACTTGTCGGGGGAAGGTGGTGACCATTTCCACATCCTTTAAAAGGTCACCTGAAGTGTCAGCTGACTGTTGGTGATACTTCTGCCTTTTGGAGACCAACCAAGCTGGAGTCAGGAGCTTGCTGAGCGCAGTGGTCCTTCTGCTATTTCTCTGATCTGGTGCCTTACTCTACTGTGCGGTGCATTGCAGCAGAAAAAGCTAAGTTTTTGTTGTTTAGTTGATTTAACCCCTAAGTATCCATCTTTCCTTTCCTTTCATTATTTTTGGTGTGGTTCCCTTTATTTCCTGTCTCACCTCCTGGGGAGGGGGTTGGTGGGTTTAGCTCAGGGCTAAACAGGAGACAGGGACAGGTCGGTGACTTGGGCCTCACTACCTTCAAGTGTACACCCAAGTTAAGGAAAGACAGGGCCCTGCCTTAGGGGCAGTTCAGGGGCCCAGGTTCCTCATCCCCTGGATTCCTACTACAGCCCCGTCACAGTTGGGTACTAAGTTTATTGGCCCATATAAGATTTTGGAGGTGGTTAATCCAGTGATCTTTAGGATATAACTCCCTTTTTGCATTCTGAACGTGTTCCATAGATCACTGCTAAAGGAGTTTGCCCCTTTGGTTTTGTCTGATACTCCCCTCCTCTGGTTTCTGTCAATGACGGTTTAGAGTATGAGGTACAAAAGATTGTTGATTCTCATAAAATCTGTAATTCACTCCAGTATCTCATCAATTGGAAGGGATACAGACTGGAGAAAAGATCCTGGGTGCTAGCTTGAGCCATGAAGGCCGGGACGATTGTCTGGTCAGGGTCTTCTTTGTAGGTTTCTTGGGAAAACTAAGTCCGGTGGCTCCCATAGAAGAGGAGGTACTGTCATGATTCCACACAGTATCCTATGGACACTGTGAATGCCCTATGGGATTGAAGGCTTGCTCAGCTGTCAGGATTGTGGGTGACAGCTCTACCACCCAATCTGAAGCAGAGGTGTGGGTATTGTGAATGACAGCTCAGCCATTATTTCTGGGATCTCTTTTAGATGTCATCCATTCTAGGTGATACAGGGCTATTTAGCACTCTAACAATTGTCAGACCATTGCCAATCATAGCTTTTCTCAAGTGGTGTGTGTGTTTGCTCTGTACTCTGTGATATATTCTGATCTCCATTTCATTTACCTGTAGTGTTGAGCGATACTTTCCGATATCACGAAATATCGGATCGGATTGGATCGGACCGATACCCAAAAAGTAT